>JASXSY010000433.1:0-87236 GCA_034509805.1 Sipha maydis
TCATTTTACGAGTATATTAAACGTAAAATAAAATACACGTGTTGATCGACTCGCACTTTAGCTACAGTTAGAGCAGTTGTATGAAACTTCATTGACAAGACAACATGATGTACAGTTTCATTATCGTCGGTTTGGCGACGATTACTGGAGCACTCTCACCATATTTACTTTTACGCGTCGTGAACATTTTTCGACTATTTTCCCTCGTGTACCAAACCAATTTTTCGTTCACAGTAAATTACAAAATAAAATAGTATGTCTTGTACATTAGGGAGAAAAAAAAATTACTGAATTAACATAATTTTTACAAATATAAAATAATTTAGATGAGTGAACTTCAGTTCTCTTTGCGGTTCACAAGTAATATAATTTTTCGTGTTGAAAATTAGTCAATTAATACGAATATTAGTGATGTGACATAAATCTGGATTCGAGGATTTCGTAACGTAATATTACTACAATGGTATTATAAATTTATAATAGTTATGTCGGTGGCGCGCGGACAAGGCATGTGTCGTGGATGGAATGGTGCCGCGGGGGGCGGAGTTGTGGTCGAGATCGAGAGATTCTTAATTTTATTTACATCGATGCGACCGAATGTGTAAAATAAAATTATGTACATTTTTTTTATTATTATTATTATCCTTTATTCATTGAAATTTTGGGTCAAACCATTAATCTCGACGACGTTTAAATAAAATTATAATATTATGTCGTATTACTGCTATGGTCAGAGTCCGCACAACGTTAACGAGACCGCCTCCTCCACTCTCTCGGACTGTGGCAACGGGCATGAAATGGTACTGATAGTTATTTTCTGTGGTGTTGTTATTGTTATTATTGTTGTTGTTGTTTTTGTTGTACAAGATGGCGACGCAAGGTTAGACTTCCAGCTTGTCTTCGTTTCCGATCCGTTCGGCCTCGTCGATGGTGTCCGGCAGCTTGATGTTCTTGCTCTCTGGCAGGGTCATAGTAAGGGCGGCGGCCAGCAGTGCGGCCACGCCAAACAACGTCATGGGCATGTACTCGCCGAAATACTCGCCCTAGAAACGGGATTAACGGGTCAAAGCAGTCAACGTTACAATCGAAAGTTGAAAATTACATTATTCAATCAAGATAATAAACGGAAATCCGTCCCAACCCGTCACGTGGTCGTTGTGTGTATCACACGCACACACGGGACGGGTGTCCCATAAACATATGGTACACCGTTAGCGATATCTTCCGAGACAATAACAATGAAGAAAGAGGAATTCGGTTTTTTTTAATATACAATTCATTGCAGGGACAATGACTATAGATTTCATATTTTTAATTACACAGTTATCCCTAAAACAGATTTTGATTATCTTCATAGTCTCGAAAGATACCAAAATATGAGTATGTATTAGTGGGACACCCTTTCTATTAGTAATGTAATGTATATTCGAATAATTCGATTATTCGAATATCAGTATTCGATGCTACAATACCTATTTATTAATAATAAGTAATCCATATCTACACAAGATAACGTATGTCAATGATTAATATCATCGAATACTGATATTCGAATGTACGAATATTCGAATAATTTCCATCACTACTTTCTATGATTTTTTCAATATCATACTGTTATACTGCAGAGGGACATGCTCACGACGTGATCAGGGTTTTCCGTTGATCGAGTTCGATATTGTTCATTACTTTCACGAATAATTCTTCCGATTTTTGGGAGAAATTAAATACAGCAGTGAAAAATAGGATAGAAGAGACGAAAAGGCATGAAAATTTTAAAAAAAACTCACACTTATAGATGCGATTAGAGCAAGTCGCTGGAAAATGGTTGGACATACTCTGAGCAACCAAAAAGAGTTGCGTAATATAAGAGTATGATAGAAGGAAAGAAAACTGCAGGACGACCTTAAAACTTATACATAAGATAAGTTAAATGTGATGTAAAAGTTAAAACCTTTTAGGAACTTGAAGAAAAGGCAAGTTATTGGTCAGAATGGAGGATTGGAGTTGTAAACCAACTTTAGGGTCGAAAAAAAATGATGAAGAATATACAACGTGTAGTCCATATTTTCATAGGTCTATATTTTCATCGCAAACGAAAAACGATTGCAATCAAGCTTGGACTAATCGTGTGCGTGTACCCGTTATATGTTGAGAAACCATTTTTAGTTTAAGGACTAAAAAAAAAAATAATAAAACGTCTAAAGACGAATTCTTATTTTCTCAAAAACCGATTAATTTTGTTGATGGAAAAAGTGTTCAAGATGTGAAAATACGTTCTACCATTTTTCTGATCAAGATCATTAATCGGATCCATACTGAAACCGATGTAATATGCACATGGAAAGATCCGCAGGGTGGATTCGGACACTTAGATAGCGGGAAGATTTGTATGATTCAAAGTACGCATATTTAAGATCACGCGTTACCCGGTTTGTTCTACAGATTAAAATATATATAATTCAAATCATAGCCGTAGTATTGGCCAAAAACTAAATCCCTGAATTCTACAATGGAATGTTCTCGACCGGTTGTACGAGCCACACGACAGTATTCATTGATGGATACGGAAAACCGACGGAAGGATTTTTATCACCTCGTCCCATGTCCTTACCAATAGCGTAGTCTGAGGTGCCATCATGGACCCGATCCGACCCAGCATTGAGCACATGGATACCATGGTGGCCCGCATCTGGGTAGGGAATATCTCTGTGGTTAGCATGTAGACGATGGAAAACGCGACGGCTATCGCCAGCTTACTGACCATAAACACGCATAACTTGACCATGGCTAGACCTGTGTTGAAGCGGAGAAAAAAAATCAAACAAAAACAACAGTTATAATAAAATTATAAGATAATCACGTATCGTGTATCGCGTATCACATGCATATTATTCGAATAATTATCATTTCAGTCACGTCGTCGGTGTGATTACGATAACCGAATAGGTCGAGTTCGTCACTGCCACTCAATCGCAATGATTATGGTATAATATTGTTATCAGTTATTCGCGAGTACTTAAGCCGGAGAAAAATTGAACGCGACTTTAATACTTTAACACAGGGGCTGCTATTTAGGCATTAAGAATAAATGATAATATTATCATACGTTAAAGGTATATAGTTTATATACGAGGTATTGCTGTACTAACAGAATAAATGAAATCAAAAATAAACTTATAATGCACGATAGAACAAACCATGTCATCACACACCCTATAGTACTTGGTGAGAACTGAAGCTTATATATTTTTGACAATTGTTTTCATTTATTTGTTAGTTCAATTTTCGACGAATTAAATATTATTTCTTACATTGTTTTCTACACTTACGTACACGGATAAAAACAATAAATTATAATAAAAAAATAAAATCACTACAAAATGATGTTGGATTGAATTATTCGATAAAAAAAAAAAAATTAAATAACAGAAATCTAGTATATAAGTATTATTTTTATTTTTATAATTTAAAAGCAAATTTATATCGTACCAATTCGATCACGCGTATAGTAAGGCAGTGTTTCCCAAAGTGTGTTCCGCGGAACCTAAGGGTTCCATGGGACAATCTCAAGGGTTCCGCAAGGTGAATATTGAGTGTAGATATTGTGATAAAAAAATATCACAAACTATCTTCAAAACATTACTTGGAGTACTTATTAATTTTATAGTAAATAATTGAAAAATCCAGGTTAATTGAACATTGGGGTTCCATGAAACACAAACTATTTCCTAAGGGTTCCGTGGTCGTAAAAGTTTGGGAACCGCTGTAGTAAGGTATTCTTTGATATTCAAGTACAGTTCAAGTTTCGAAACGTCGGAACTGCTTACACAGTTGTATTTTTTATTGTTCTAAAAGTGTTTTTTAATTTTATATTTTCGTATTTACCCTTGAGGCCTCCATTTTAAGGCGTTCCGAGGGGCTATGGGATCGACACGCTCAAAGCATCCGGTAGTTAGCTCGGTATAATGATCGATGTACGCGAATACGGTTAGTATGTAATGCTGGTTTGGTGAATAGGTGAATGCGTGCACTCACTTGCTGGCAACAAGATGTACAGGAAACAGGTGACTCCGCTCAGCACAAGCACGCAGCACAATGAATTTTTCCTGGACATCCCTTCCATTATCAACCAGTTCAATAAGCAGGCAGGGATCTCGACGAACGAAGCCAGCGAGAAGTTCAGATACTTGTCACCAGCGATGTCGGTCGCGCCTATGGTCAGCCCGTAGTACACCAGAGTGGCCGCTATCCTGCAGTGGGCAGACGTGCAGTTCATGAATATTATGATAATAGCGTACGATAATGTGTGCGTACAAAAGACGCGTGTACAATGTATCATTAACATTTGGAAATTAACAAATTTTTTTGTGATTAATGCGATATTACTCTTAAAATAATAAAAGTGTATCATTGGATAAGTTTTAAGAGCTTGTAAAATATTTTTAATTATGAAAAATTATTGTGGTCGAAGGAAAACCTCAATGAGAAGTAGACTGAGATAGTCGCAATCGAAATAAATTGGAAAAACTTTACAATCAAAGAATTTTAATCGAAAGGGGGTTCGGTAGTTCCGCAAAGGTATAATTAGCGGGATATCTGTACAAATCGATATGGCTATACCAAGGGTAGGCGTTTAATCCGTCGGGTATATCAGTGGTTTTCAACCTTTTTGGAATTGCGACCATCATTTTCTTTTTTTTTTTATGTGATCCCTATGAATAATTAATTATAGAAAATGAAAATTTTTTGAATACGTAACATATACTTAAATAAATAAAAAAAAATAATAAATAATATGTAAATGTATGTAAACAATTTTCTTGTTTTATTGAAAACTCGTGCTTAAATTTTTGAAACTATAGTTTCCATATTAAGTTTTATATTAGAAACTACTACTCTTAAACCTGGTTTTTGAACCAAACTTATTATTGAATATTATATCTGTGATTAAGATTATTGAAATACACGTATACAATACAAGTGTAGAAATAATCAGTTATTAAATGCCAATCTAATTAAGATTGGTGACCACAAACGTTTATGGTTAATAATCCTTCGTCAATTAAGATTACGCTACATGCTATTTTATTCGATATATTATTGTACATTCATAATAATTAGAATAAATTAATACATTTTGATATGAATAACCATTTGTTCATTATTTTTGGGATCCTCCGAACTATCTTTCGCGATCTCTAAGGGAGTCGTGACTCCCATGTTGAAAACTATTGTAGTATACTATTGATGGCATAGTGTACAAATGTTGTAAGTGATGTTGTTGCACTTTTAAAGTTTTTACTGCAACTAACTACTTATTATATCAGTCCGTACCCATAACGCATAAAACTGTCCTATAGCTGAATAAATAAGTACTCGTTATGACTACGTATTCATTTATAACATTATACATTACAATATGTTTTTTTATTTAATTACATCAGGAACTACCATGTCGGAGAAACGTTGTTGTCAACTTATATACAATGTACAACAGGCTAGTCAATAATAGTGTAACACACTAAAATAATATGATATTATCCAGATTACGTGTCTCGTTGTAAGATCGTAAACGCATTACGTTTTTGAATACACGTGATAAATATATTTTTTTTTTTTTTTCTACCAAAAATGTATGTATAATTCACGAGTTTACGGATTTGATATGCAATCGTTCAAACATGATTACTTCGAATTAGCATTGACCATCTGATATGTACAATAAACGCGGATGGACGATGAACGTATGCGTTGATATACGTACATGTGACAAGATTTATACAATTAGTATTTGCTACGGATACCGGAAAACTTACCACACGTACGAACATCTGATCATTCTCCAGAATATAGTTGGAGAGCGGATCATGTCTTTCATGATGCTGACATTCGACTCTGATTGTTTCTCTTTCTCTACCTGTGAAAGTCAACGCGTTACAATTTGTTATAGCGATATCGAGTACCAACGAGTTTCAACCGTCACCTGTGTCTGCGGTACGACCGGCGGCAAGTCGGGCAAAGGTTTTTTGTTGACGGTGGCGATTTTGTTGAGAGCGTTGATCACCCGGTCGTGTTTGCCTTGTGTCTCCAACCATCTCATTGATTCTTCCGTCAGCCTTAAAAGTATATATAAAAAAAAAAAAAAAAAATAATGAACGTAACCTTTGAACAATAACCTTAACGGTTTGTCGACGAGTCTGTATGTATACCTACCAGAAGTACGATAGGAATAGCAGTCCCGGGATGTTGGACAATCGCAGCAAGAGTCTCCAGTCCTTTACCCAGCTGGCAATCAAAGCTATCATAATGGCACCGACCGGTAGGAAACATTCCAGGATCGAGTAGTATAGCACTCGTTTGTCGGGCAAAAACAATTCCATTGCTGGCGAAAAACGAAAACAAAGAAAAAAAACAAGTACTTTTAAAATTGTTGATCTCACATGAAGTCAAAATAGGTGCGTGATGCAGGGCGATAAGAAGCGAATATTATTACAGCCACGCGCCTGATAAATAATCATTTGATGACGAATTTAATGGTGCACGCGGGTAAACATCTTTTTTGCGAAAGCGTTTGTAATAACTAGTGCTCGGATTTATATTTATTAAAAAAGTCAAAGTATGTAATTAATTATTTATGTTTTTATTTTTGTCAAAATATTTATTAAAAAAGAACCGGATGGTCCTCGCTTTGCTGTACAGTTAGGGGTGGAGTGCACCTCGCTTATAGGATAGGTCATTATTACAATGGATTTGTTAAATTTGAATGCAATGATAGATATCATTGTATACGAATAACGATTCTGAACGGAGTTCAAATGTTTGTCTAGGATATAATACATTGTTATTTATAAACATTGTAAAAAGTATATTTTATTTTGAAACGATAAATATATTTTTCAATTAGGATGGGTTGGCAGTTGCATACAGCGATATAGTTTGTCAGTCTAGAATATTATACATTATATTATATTTTACATGTAATTTTATATCAATATTCGCTGTTCAAACGCTTATTAAAAAAAATTGTGCCTATGGATTTTAATAATTTTTGAATGACTTTAAGAACTACTTCTGTGGAATCTTCTATTAAATTTTCAAGTATTTTGTACGAGCCAAATTTTTTTTATCACCGATTATAAAAAAAAAATGTAAAAAAATCGAATATTTTAAATGCTTATAAGTGGCTTAAAAATCAATATAATATTTTGAAAAAAATATGACATAAAGAAAATACCAATTTTAACAGCTGGTAGAAATTTTAAAAATCTGCGACTTATACTTTTTGAATTATAAAAAATATTTAAAATCGTTTGAGAATAAATCGCTATTTTATGCAATTTCGTAAATATTTAAATTTCAAACAGTCATACAATTTTTTCCTCTAATTTCAGTAGAAATTTTTTTAAAGATTTTTGAAGAGTAGCTTATAGATAACCTAGTGTTAAAATTTTGAACCTTAAGTATGAACAGAAAAAATTCTATGAATTTTTATCTACAAAATAACTTGCAAATTATCGTGATTTTTACACATTTTATACGAATTTGAGCATTAAGGGCTTATAAAAAAAAATTGAGTTAACCGATCACCGATATTTTTTAGTTACAATAAGTTTAACTTATTATAAACCTAGTATAAAATTTTCAAGAGTTTTCGCTCAACCAATTAAATTTTATAGATGTTTAAAAACAAAAATTTAACAAAAATCGAAAATTTCAATTGTCTATAAATAGCTCAATAAAAGTCAAAATACTTTGAAAATTTAACGGTATATAGAGAACGCTAATCTTAACATTTGGTGAACATTTCAAGTATTCAAGTTTTTGAGTTATAGCAAAATAAAAAATTTGATTTTGTCGAAAACTGGTTTTGCGTAAAAACTCCCGTTTTTCCCTTAATTTTTTAGGGTTTTTCCCGTCGCATTTAAAAAATATTGAAAATTTTTTACTTTTGACCCCCCAAAGTACCAACTAGATTCACTTTCCTTTCAGAAAAGTTGCTACATAAGCAAATCGAAGCATTTTTACTGCCCCAAAACGTGTCGACAGACACAAAAAAAAAAAAAAAAATAACACACATCATTGTAAAATCAATACATTCTTCACTCCGTTCAGAATCTAAAAATGTGAAATATTTCATAAAAAAATCATAATTTTAAATTAATTTTTAATTACTAATTAATAATTATCCTTTTAATCATTTTCATTGTTGTTTCCTTCGAAACAATTAGATAAAACTATGTTATATTTGGATTTGGATTCTCAAATTTGAATATATGGCAGTTAGGTCTCAAAATCGATTTCTAACGGCTGAAAGAGCGGTCAACGTCGACTGAGGTTAATCGGGCATATTTCTTACAACTTATCACAGATGGTGATAATTCAATACCATATGACGTATTTTCATTTTTATTCAGAAGAATTTCACTAATATTTTAAATTTTTTGTAAACCAACGTTTTTATCGAATACGTGGTTTAATTTATTTGTTATTATAACTCCGAATTCTCCTTGAACTTAATTTGTTTTTTGAATTTTCCACTATTGTAAGACTTTCAATTATTGATAGATTTAATGTTTCTAATTGTTTTAAATACTTTAACCATTGATTATAGAATGAAAATATAATCAATGGTTTAATCAAGAAACAAAAAAAAATTGTGGAAATATTCCTATGCTAAATGATTTTTCTAGTCATTATTTATCAGTAGCTTGTGTAATAGTGATTACAGTACTTGAATCAAGATTTGAAATAATTTCTTTAATTTTTCTTTAATTTAATTACAATATTATTATTTCAATACAAATAAAAACTGTATAGGTATGAAAATGTAAAGGTGGGTTTACACGTTCAGTTAAACTGCGCAAACGGACTGTATGAACTCAAGTTTGCACAAACTAACTGTATGTGTAAATGAAAATCGTAGGACTGCACAGTTAAAAATTTTGGACTGTGCGAGTTCAGTCGATGCCTGAAAAAAAATTGTGCAGTTATAGTAGTTGTACAGTTTTCCTATGTGTGTAAACGGATAACTGTGTTTTGGACTAAAATACTAAAAAAATAGTTTTAAATTTATATAATAATGAATTAATATTACGTACTTATTACCTATATGGCTATATTATAATACTAATCAAAAGGAGAATATGATAAGATTTTAAATTACGCATATTGTAGATTACAAGTCATTTATACTTCAACCGAGTACTGAGTAGGCATAGAAACAAACTATGAAGAAGCTAATTGCCCTCCTAAAAAATCTAAAAATTGTATACTCTATTGAAAAAATTTGAGCCTCCCTAAACTTCAAACACTGTTTACCCCTATGTACCTAGGTACTATGGTTGGATTTCAATATTCCATGATTAATTCTCCAGATAATTCACCAATTAAATTTATGTGTGAAAATTTTTGTCTTTTTAACAACCAATTCTTCGACCACTTTTTTTTATTCATTTTATTTTCATTTATTTTTTGAAGTATTAATTGTTTTTTTTTAATCACACACAATGCGAGAATTCAGAGCTCCTGTTCGGTAATGGACGAAATTTTTGTTTGAGAGTCAAATTAGAACTGAACAAAAATTTGTGTCAATAAATGAACGTGTAAACCTAAATAATTTTTTCAGTTCATTTGCACAAACTGACTGATTAAAAATACCTCAAATTGGTTTGTGCAGTTTAACTGAACGTGTAAACCTACCTTAAAATATTTACAAAATATGTATTTAAATTAAAACATATGAAAATATATAAAACAAAAAAAGGCTCATTTTATTCAGAGTGTTATAAAATGAGCTTATTTCTAATTACAATTGAGAAATTAGCATTCAATAAAATGATGTATTTACATAAAAATCCGTGCTTTAATAATAGCTATTATTATGTCACGAGATTATTGACAGTGTTTTTTTGCATTCGTACGACTATCGGAAGTAATATGGTATAATGAATACGATATTTTACGTATTTTATATGAGTGTAGTGAAATACGATTCTGGTTGAAAATTCGACTTTGCTTACGTTTATGAAATTGTTTTGTTTTCATTGTTTAACTAGCGGACAAAGTTATCTCTACGTTTGATTATCGCAACACTGTATAAAGGTCTTAGATACGGACGTCAATATTGACGTATATGACTGTGCCCAGGTTAAAAGGAACGAGTTTATTTTAACGATTTTTTATTACAAGTTTTTGTAGATCATTGTAATGCTCATAGATTGACATTAAAAAATATTAGAAAAAGTTAGAAAATAGGAATATCCCTACTTTGAATTTAACACGAATTTGTTTATTATGACTAATTCATAAAATATAATAAATTACTTATAATGTTAATAATATATTAAATAAAATGGTGTGTTTCAAAAAATGTTCTCCTATTGAATAATTTAATTAGGTGCGAAAGGAAATTAGTCCAAATAAATATTTATTGGCCGAAAGGAAAAGTAATTTATTGAACTTAAGCATTAGTAGTTGATGAAATATTTTAAGTTTTAAGAAAACTTACGTTTAAAGGACTAGTTGAAGAACAAACAACAAGAATATTGAAGAAGAATTTTAACATTGAGAGTTTTTTTTTTTTTTAATTTAGCGCTTTTGTAATTCTCTACTCTTAACCAAGCACGTATTTATACGTCTATTCGCGAAGACCGTAACATAATGGTACGCGATGTCAACTGTAATGATGGTTTACAACGATATTTCGGACCACATGACTTAATCTCCTTACCCAATATGAAAGTGACAGCATAGATTCCGCTGGATACGGTTGAAGACAACAGTTCAAAGGTCAAGAACATATAATAGTTGAACGAAAACGATTGGAGGATACACAGTATGGCTGACACAACTGCACAGAAAACCATTGTGAACCTTCGACCGAACCTGTAAAAGATAATTCCAAGCGTTAAGAATCCCGCGGTCATTTGCCTTCGTAATTTCGACACGCGACTACACGCAAAACACATCGAGAACGTAAGCGAAGATAAGCGAAGATACGGAATAAATATAAATTAAAGTTATATTTTTTATACATATTACGATTTACCGTATATTTGCAAATTAACGAAATAAACCAAGGAAAAAATGTGTATAGGAGTGACGTGGGCGTGCGTATAAGCAGCGTAAATGTAGCCTACATTTTAATTTCTAAACCGTTATAGGTAAGATTGTTGTGAATGAATCAATTGAATGTTAATATTTAATTTAACCAAATTCTACTCATGTAAAAATTGTCAAACAGATTTCGTTGGTTTTCATAATATACCGTTGTTTTTGGGCGTTTTTGTTCTTAGAAAATAAAAAGCTGAGACTATTTGATAAAATGCACTTTCGAATTTCCACAGCCAACCCATGGTCAAGTCTACAATAAATTGTCTTTAAATATGAAAATATATTTTTTTTAATTATTTGTTTTGTAAGCTAGTTGGTACGGAAATAGTGAAATTTTTTTATTAATCATACTGCAGCTGAGACCAAATTCTGCTAGCGAACTATCTAAATAGACTTTTATTTTTTTAAAAAAAAAAAAAAAAAAACAATAGGATAAGGTTAGGTTGGTTATCTCAACTATTAAAGAACAACAGCAATTGAAGAAATTTGTGTGAATAATAATCGCGTTTATATTGCCTATTGTAAATAATAAATCGATGAAAGTCCAAAGACCGTTTATAGTGCAATCAAAATAAAATATGTATAGTAAATATTTGAAGGTTATAGGACGTTTAATCCTAGCAATATATTCCTTATATGGGTGCTTCTCTATAATCCGGAACCATTCATCGTTTCACAGTTACCCAGTGCTCAAGTTCTCGGGTAAATAACATGGTACGCTATATGATTTATCATAGATCAAAAAATACTTAACCTCTATGGTATCATGCAGTACAAAATATATTTTCTTACTTGTCAGCAATAACTCCCGAGATCGGTATGCCGATAAACTGACCGAAGTTGTTGACCGAGCCTACCATCGACAATTTCCATTTGTTTTCTTCACACATGAGCCCAAACTGTATGCAAAAACAACACAAAAATATTGAATATTTATTACAATAATAATAATAATTGGTAAAGAAGTCGCGTTAATGTCTTTAAAATAATCGTTCTTAATATTACCAATCATCGCTAGTACAACGCTGTAATTGAAATGGGTAAACATTCGGATGTCAACGGAAGAAAATTATGTCACACTTTGATGACATTTCGATTGTTCGACCAACGGATCATTATTTTTTCAACTATACATATATTATGAGGTTTATGCTGGAGAATAAAGAACATTTATCATTTTGTACAAGTGTGACGGGAAAAGTCGGACATCAATCTCTATGGTTATAACTATGAACTCATGTATAAACGTGAATATTGTTGAATATTTTGTTTTTAAAATACGCGAAAAAGGTCGAGCTTCTAATAACACTAGCGGAATTTGTTGTAAGTCGCAGTGTGGTGTTACGGGTGGTCTGAGAAAGTGCTTATCGAACACGTATTGTTAGCAATATTGAGAATTGTTGATGATTGAACAACGTTTTTATCGATTATTTTTCAACGCTATTCCGTGCGCAACTCTATACGGCCTTAGAGTAATGCCATTGCTGTAAGCACGTGTAGAAATGTACATTAGAGAAGATCCGGGTGGGCCTGGATTTACCAGGCCTGGCTACCCACTGGGGCATTTCATGCTTCCGGGTCTGATGGCGAGTCGAACGCGAATGCGCGCGCGACTGTCGTTTCGTCTGAACGTACCTCCGTGCCGATGGTGGTCTCCGGGTCTTCGAACACCCAACGGCCGTAACACGTCTCGGTCGCGTTCACGTCGAACTCGCCGGCCGCACACCGCGTGCCGTTGCTGTTGGTCGTCGGCCCCGAGAGCGCGGCATACCGTTGACACTTCTTGGGTAGTCGCCCGTCCTCTTTGAACGGAGTCGTGTACCGCAGCCATGCCGCATCGTACGTCTGTTCAGCGGGGTTCGGTGAATCGCATTCCGGTATCTCGCATCTGCAACACACAAAAAGGTCGACCGTGAGAGAACCGAGAACGAGGGTCGGGCGAACGATTCGATTCATTGGTATACGATGTCTGTTAAACGATTCACGAACTACAACAAAGTTACCGTCGGATGATACAAAGATCTGCAGGATCAACCCTTCTCTCATTCGTTCCGTAACTTTCGTGCACTGCTAAACGAAAACCAAATTCATTTTATTATGATATTGGTATGATCGAGTGTACTTCACGATTAAGTAGTAATCAAATTACGATTTATTAAATTTTATTGGGACGTTAACTGTGGTCTACAACAATAGTTTATGTGCGACTAAAATAAAATTGAACGACCGAAGGACCATTTGTTTACGATCCCGATCCTAGATCGATTCGTTCACGAACATTGCAATCCGAATGACAACGACATTAACGAATAAACGAATCTAACGAGTTATATTTTGTGATTCGCTCGCGAGTTGTAACTCGTTCAACAATACCCTTTCGTTCGTGAACGACACACCTCTACGAGCGTGGGGAGGAAATAGGGAGGAGAAAAACATAAAAAAAAGTAGTATCACGATTTAATAAACATAGAAGCGCATTCTTCGTACTTCCCTGTTTTATCATTTCTCGAGGTACGTTTTCCGAGGTGCGGCATATTTTTTTTTTTATTTAGAAAAAGAGGCTTGAGGCTTCGACATCTAAGGCCATTAGCCTTGTGTAAAAATTACAAATTTCATTAAAAACGTTGGCTGTCCTCAATTCTTGAGTAGTTTTTCCTTTTAAACTCGCAATGCAAGATGTAAAATTACATTCGATCTTAACACAAAAGTAATTAATTGTGCTAGAAACACTTATCAATAGAATTATATAAAATCCACCGACGAATTACAAATCAATTTGTTCACATCGCCGCTACACTTTATTTTAAGATTTATTGTAATTTCATGCGTTATGCTTTTCGATTCATAGTTACACTCGTTTTGTTTGTATATTATTTTTAGTAGTTTTTCGTTTTATTATTTATGAAAAATAATTAAATAATTATTAAATAATAAATAATTATTATTAAATAATTAAATTAAATATTTAATTTTTATAATCAGGCCTGACTTGTTTAAAAAAGTTAATTAGTATTTTATATATTTACCAAAGAGAGCGATAACTACGAACAAATTATCTAAATTCAGAGATGTACATAATAATAGTTTTCCGTATGCATTTATATAAATGCAAATTAATTATACTTTTATCTCGATACATTATATTAATTATCTAAAATCATCTATTTATTAAATTCGATGTTTAGCATTTTTTTTTCTTCGTAATGGTTCTTAATAGTTTATAAGTATAGATAATTAGTACGTACTTGATGCATCATAATATTATAAATTGTACACATTAATTTTTTTCAATAGTTAGATAATGATTGGTTGTTTTGTCTTATTCGGTACAGGGTTTATGTTATGATGAATATTAACCATATATATTTGTATTATTATCACATCAATTTTTGAGTAGTACTAATGTGATCGATAGGTTTTACTTGTAGAAAAACTATTAATCGTATATTGAGATGAAAACCATTTCATTACATAACAAAAATATTATGTATAAAATATTATATTTGATTTACGTTTTTATTATAAGTTGATTTGCTTTTTTTTTTTTATTTTATGAAATGGGAAGTGATGGAAACTTTTTATCGAAAAGTAAGGTAACATGTATGTAGAGTGTAGGATTAGTTGAATAACAATTTCAGGGAATTCTAATGTTTTTCAAGTAATTTTTCGTTAGTTTTTCAATTCGAGCAATATATATTACAAATTTCCGTGATAATCCAAAATAAGGACAAATTATTTTTTATTTTTACACTGGAGCGACATTTCTGAACCACAAGACAAATTTACATATGTCCTTCATAGTTTAGCATCGTTATGGTGTTACCATTATGACACATTATGTAAAGTGTTTAGTGAGTAATAAGTATTTCAGTTTGATTTGTTTTACATAGGTTTGTGATTCGTTTGAGCATTTTACATCTTTAATTAATAAAACACTGCAGCGATTAGATATTTTTCACTATACGGTACAATGTGATCGATAAAACCAACTTAGTAGTTCTTAACCTTCATAAATTTGTCCTCTCTCTTAAAAGTAAACTATTTTTAATGTCCTCAAAATAAAAAAAAAATGTATATGATGTTTAACGCTCTTTGAGTTTGTTTTTATCTTCTTATTAGTTGAAAATTCGAACAATTCTTCTCGAATCAATAATCTGTGGTTTCATTTTAGATTCTGAACGGAGTGATGGAATCTATTGGTTTTACAATGATGTGTGTGTTTTTTTTTATTTAATTTTTATTTTTTTTTGTGTCTGACGACACCTTTTTTGGCAGTAAAAATGCTTCGATTTGCTTATGTAGCAACTTTTCTGAAAGGAAAGTGAATCTAGTTGGTACTTTGGTGGGTCAAAAGTAAAAAATTTTCAATATTTTTTAAATGCGACGGGAAAAACCCTAAAAAATTAAGGGAAAAACGGGAGTTTTTACGCAAAACCAGTTTTCGACAAAATCAAATTTTTTATTTTGCTATAACTCAAAAACTTGAATACTTGAAATGTTCACCAAATGTTAAGATTAGCGTTCTCTATATACCGTTAAATTTTCAAAGTATTTTGACTTTTATTGAGCTATTTATAGACAATTGAAATTTTCAATTTTTTTAAGTATTTTTTTTTAAAATTACGATTAAATTTTTTTGGCCGGCCAGAAAATCTTGAAAATTTAATACAAGGTTTCTTATAAGTTGGTCCTTAACTGATAAAAAAAAATCTAAAATCGTAAGTCACAATTTTTTTTTATAAGTGCTCAAAGTTCCAATTTGTATAAAATGTAAATATATTGTAAAACTGTAATATATTATTACTCTACAATATATTACTTTATATCCTATGCCATGTAAATTCTAAAGAATTATATTTATTAATTTAACTTTAAGTTTGGTTAAAGGAGCCATACAAAATTGCTCAAAGAGCCGCATGCGGCTCACGAGCCTTATTTTAGCCACCCCTGCTATAAAGTTTCGATCGTCGGAATGATTTTTTTTTAAAAAGAGAAAGAAAGGTCTTGAATTATTAAGTTAAGTTTAGATTAAAAATGAGATCATTCACATAATGTGAACATTAATCAAATCAAATGACTAAATAGTCATTTGATTTGATTAATGTTAATTATTTTTATAGACTTGTTAATTTAATGTAGTATTTAAGTACAAATAGATATTGTGATGTTGTCATACATTTCATAATTCATAATTAGATGCTTCGAGTGTTCCAAGATTATTTTCCATACACCAGAAAACTGTACTAGTTCAACTCTTATTAAATTCTTATTAAACACGTACCCATTATGCATTAAACTATTTACATATATATACATTTCTGTTTAATTTTAATAACATTAAATTTTCGTGTCATACTATGTTTTCCTTTAATGTGCAGTACATAAAACGGAACGACAGGACCGAATGCGTTTGGTCAGGGTGTTATCGATATTGATGAATCATAGTCTCGGTTATAATTGTAGTCTGCGTGAATAATTAATATAACGGTCTTAGAAATGATTGCATTTTTTTAATAAACCAAACGATGGCATATGAGATATATAAACTACACTGGATCTCGGCTTCAAGGAACGTTTTCCTTTGTTCAGACGTGTTAGGTAGTGCATCGTAGGGATGAGCACAAAATTCAAACATTTGAATTTTTTGAATGTGGAGTAATTCAAATCAAGGTATGAATCGATTCTTATCTGAATTTGCTGAAGTATCCAGATAATATGGAATTTTTTTTTTTTTGATTTGCTTATGAATTAAAGTTATTTTTACTTTCCAGTAAAATAAATAATTTTATTTTATAGTAATTAAAATTTAACGACAAATTAATAATATGTTATATGAATGACAATATACTTATCATAATTTCAACATTTTTTATAATTTACTAGCTGTTCCCATGCACTTCGTTGTAATTTAAAAAACCTTTTTTAAAAAAACCTTTTTTAAATTAGCCTATCTTCTTCCCACAGATCTGCACACAAACCTTCATTTATATATAATATACTTAATCCTGTGCACTTCGAGGCCCGAAAAAATCACAAAAAAATTATGATTGTTCAACTCCTTTTTGGTGTAACTCACTGTAGTAAGTGCAACTCAGCCATGGGAGCCAAGTAATCATGAGAGCCAATTAACAAATAACAAAACATCAAATAATTATTATATTAATTTTATATATTACCAATGGCAATCACTAATAAATAAATATTATTCTCAAATCTTATAACCCCCATAGCAACCATTTATAAATAAAAATTTTTATCGTAAATCTTAAAATTCCTGTTTGAGCATCTCCCGGGGGTGGTCAATCCCCTTTTTAAATTAGCCTTAAACATATTCTCAGACCTACCAAATATACACAGAAAATTTCATGAAAATCGGTCAAGTTGTTTCAGAGGAGTTCGATAACCAACACATTTTGTGATTCAAGCGGGGGTGTAGGTAGTGGAGTAGGATATCAATTATTTTGATAAAAACATGCCTATAACTTTCGGAGGCACGTGAATAAGCACTGTGTAAAATTTCAGGACGATCGGTGCAGTAGTTCTGGAGTTATTATCGCACAACTTATAGACGTTGACTTTTATATATAGATTATTAGTTAACAAAACAAGTTATTAAATTGTTGAGTCATACCTCTATAACTTATAATGATATCATAACTCAGGGATTCTCAAACTGTGGTAGGCGTACCCCTTGGGGGTACTCAACATTTTTTAAGGGGTACGAGTCTGGCCAACAAACCTTTAAATTAAAATAGAGGAAAAAACTCTTGACTTGAATACACTGAAGATCCGTACAGAAGGGTATTTTCCACCTTTGGAGAAACAGTATGACTGTATACATGACCCCTTTGATGCTGATGCTACGGACACTAACCTGACTACTATTGAAAATAAGTAGCTTATTGAAGTTTCGTGTGATCCCACGATTAATAACATATACTTAATTTCTGGTACTACATTTTTAGTCTTCTGAATCTATGTTGGAAAGGAATAAAATATCCGTCTAGCACTGTTGTCAAATTTCTTGTTGAGTTTTCCGTCACTTATTCAAGTGGAAATTGTTTTTCAAGTTTATCTCATGTTAAAAGTAAATATAGAAAAAAATTAAATGTTGAAGATGATTTAAGATTGTATTTGGCTAAATTACAACCCATTATTGATCAACTATGCCAAAAGAAACAAGTTCACCTTTCTCATTAATTTTTTTGCAAGTAATCGCTTTAAGTTTTTAAATTTTTTTATGTTTAAGGTTAATGACTTAATGACATTAATAACTTAATGTCTTAATCTTAAAAAAGTACAAATGTAAGAAAGTTTTTAATTTTTTTTATGTGTATATATGTTAGTTAATTAACTAACAAGGGGTACTCAAAACAATTATGGGTAAAAAGGGGTACAGTGTTTATAAAAGTTGAGAATCCCTGTCATAACTAAATACCCAATTAATTAATATTTACTACATAACCTCAATGAAATGTATGTGAATATAAAAATAAGTCATTGAAAATTAAATTAAATTAGATAATTTGGTAAATCTATGAAATCCAGGTTTCCTACATCTGAATTCGACATATCTGGATATGTCCATTACGATCCAGTATAGTGGTATATAATATCTCGATGACTCGATTTTTGTCAATCTGTTTAACAAACATTAATGCATAATAGTTGAAAGTAAATTCCTTTAAAAAAATGTATAAGGATTGTAAAGAATACTTTCAAGATTTTCGTTGTTCGCATTAAACCGTACAAAAATTCTGAGCTGGTCGTTTTTCAATTTCGAATTCGTTGAAATACTAAATAGGTAGAATTTAACTGAGCGCGTGGAAAAGTCGATTTAAAAAAAATGAATTGCCAACCTAGATTAATTAATATTCCTGCTAAATTAGATTTTTGTTGTTTTATTCTTGTTGAAAAACATTCCCATTATTATATAATACTATGACATTGTGGTCGAGATAAGACGCTGCACGTAAGTATTATTGTAATAAATTCATCTCCGTACGATAGATACACAAGTTATGATCGTTTTTTTATACATCGAAAAATCGTTTATATTTAATTTTTTTTAAATTAGTGATATTTTTCTGACAAGCGTTAAACAACATTATTGCCCGATAAACACGTTATCATTCTGTTGATTGCAGGTATGTTCTCTGTAAACGATAGGAAAATTCTTTTCAGTAGCGCGTTGCGGTATACAGCGTGTTTAGATAATCGCCTCGTGGCTTGAATTTTTCGTTATTTATATTATAAATATATATTATAATATATAATAACTACCTAGCATTTGATTTTATACCAAACGAGCTTATGGTAGACGTTTACGTGGAAATAGAGAGGAGGGCTAAGCCCCATCCCTTGAATATTTTATTAGCCTCACTGAAAATCGTTTGTTTTATATATTATATTTTTTTGCATTTTAAATATCTATTTAAGGACTGGTTGTTATTATTTTTAAATTTATTTGTAATAAACGGTAATTTATTTTGTGAAAGAAAATGTACAATAGGTGTGTACTGTAACCAGTGACAGCGTAACAAAATTATATTAATAGTAAAAATACATTAACTCTCCTCCCCTGAAATGTTAATAAATTACATTTTAACGGATAATGATTTCACTAGAACTAATAACCGTGATATTTCAGAATCGCAAAAATGTTTAGAATGCTAGAAATATTCACACATATGTGTATATTAATACAATCGTATATTTTTCATAATTATCGATAAAACCGTCCAAACACTAACCGCTCTCTGAACATTGATCCCATGTTCCTCCGACAAATTTTGTATCTCTTTTGTCATTAATGTCCTTACTTAGTTAACGAATAACTCAGACGAATCGTTTGCGCTGATGTCTCAGTTACATGACTCGTTATTCAACTTAAATACACTTAATTATATCTTGTAAATTATATCGAGTTTTTCTTCTTTTTTGACATAGACGAAACTATGGGGAAAGGAAAATATTCCATAGTCTTAAAAAATTAAAAATAATAAACCCAGGAATTTTTTTTTTTATGTTTGAGATAATTTTATTCAATACACGAAATGATTATTTAATTTGAAAAATTCCGAGTTATTTAGTGTTATTATAAACAAATTATTTAGCTAATCGGTCTTTGAGTGTAATAGTGCACAATCGCGAGTTTCTACTTGATTTTGTCATTTCGACCACGTTTCTATTATCTATGTTTTTAATAACACGCAATGTTAAGTTATGTGAGCTAGTCCTGAAAATATTTGATCCTGCGGTAGTGATTAGTGAATGTAATTATTTGTAAGGAAACGAGTAAAATAATATGGAGGAATAATTCTTGCTAGTATATTTGGTCTTACTCTCATCTCAAGTGTAAGCTCTGGATAGCTTAGTTATCTTAACATGTACCATTTAATTTACTTCAACACTAATGCATAGTAATAGATTACTCAGAATTCGCCCTAGTAACACATCGATCACCTAATCCATCTATGACAGATGCCATAGTAGATTTTGTAGGTAGGAGATCCGGCCTTTGGGTACTGGGGTCAAAAGTAAACATATTCAAATATTTTTTCAGCAATCTAAATATGTAGCATTATGTAGATGCTTTGGTTTTTGTCTAATTTTTATTTATAAAAAAAAAAAAAATTGGATAAATGGTAAAGGACCCTTGATGTATGATGGCATAGTATTTTTAAACTCTACTGGTTCGCCCGTGTATAATAATAGTACAAGGAGAAGAGTCACATCACGGTCGTCATGGAGTACCTTACCTAACGTGGATGCAGTATAACATGTGTTTCATATTACGGCAAACACGAATACATCCATTGTTCCCGAGTGAAATAATGGTTGACCGTTCAAGAGGTCAAAAGTTAATTCGATTAATCACATTTCGATTATAGCGATAATGAGCCTAACACCTTTCTTGAACATCATTTATTCGTTTATTCTGTAAATCAGAATAATTTAAATGGAATACATTCGGTGATATAGAACACACAATGCGTCGCAACGTACGTTAGTCCTATTTATCGATTTAAACTTGTTTGAAAAGTAGCTTTGCGAGCGCGCGTGACGGAAATGATATTTGATTGTTTAGAAAACAATGAAATAATTAAATAAATAACATTCAATAAACATTAAAGAACATTTGAGTATTATAAGTGTACGGCGGGTAAATAAGTTCACATCGAAACGTTCTTATGATAACTTAACCGTGTTACGATGTTATGTAAAACGTAACGTAAGTTAAGTTAATCTCAGATAATTCCAACTAAGTGCATGAATATTATGGTTTTGTATAAAATACATTTTAATATTATTCGGTTAAAAAAACTTATTTTTAAATTTATATTAAATTATAATTATATATATCGTTTAACTTATACTTCTCTAGATTCACTAAATTTGACGAGTAAGAAAAATTAGTTAGCTAGTCCAGTCATGTTAATACTTATGATATACAACCGCTGCGGTTTCTATACTCTTGAATATATAATATGATAATACATAAAAACTGTTTAGGGAAGCGAAAACAAATCTAATCGCTTGTAGAAAAATCAAATAACGAATCAGCTGTTCTATTAGCGGTTCTAAAAACAAATTATACAATATAAAGTTATTTGAAAACAAAATTCCAACGGAAAAAAATCTATAACGTTACAATATATTCTTTTGCGAAAACATAAATGTATGTTAATTTTACGAGAGTAAAATATGCACGAAACGCAATAATAACGTAACAGTAATTTGACGTTGTAGTGTTATGTCTGCGGGCTATCTGATTTACAAAGCAAGGTCAACTGCAGCCAGTCGGTTATCAAACACCTTAACTTTACAACATCACATTTTGGATGTTGGACGGTACGCTTATTACACTATTGATAATATAATCCGAGTATTGATCGAGAATACATTATGCGTTCGACAAGATTGTACGGCGATTTCACTTTTGGTTGCTAAACTCGAAATTATAATATGTTGTATAATTTTTAATAGTAAAAATAAAAATAATGTCATCATAAATGTATCGGAATAAATTGCAGTGCCATTAGAACATTTCGAGCGATTGGTGAAAAGAGTCTAGAAGTGGAATCTGGCTTTGAAAAAAAAAGTCTATGATTAGGTGCCGATCGCATTTCTTCTGTGTTCCTGTTCAAAAACACCCGCTTGACCGTAATTAAAAAATAATAAAATCTAACATTCCCGTCCGCTGTTCTGGATTGAATTTAACACGAAGTAAATCGAAACGAGTTTCCGGTGGTTCTTGATGAATCGGCGGAGGCAAAGCGGTTTAACGAAATCTTAAATTTATTGTAAACCAAATTAGAATGGTCCTCTCAACGCAGCAATGTTCCTTTTTTCTAAATGGGAAACAATATTGAGGGAAAACTACGAGATTGCAAAACTGCTGACTGTAACCAAATAATGGGAATGTTCATTAAGGGTTAAAAAATGTATTAAACTTAGGCTGTATGTAACTGAAATTTGCTCACGGCCACGTGTTAAACGATAAAAAAAACTGAAGTCGAATGTAAGCACAACGATTCTAAGCCATGTTTTTCGGGATGGCTTAATAAGAATATTTTTATTTTTGTCTTATATAAGTAGAGTGTTTGCGATGATTTGCACCGAACTCGTCTAAAATAGGACAATTTGTTGACATTAGGTTCGAATAATTTAAATTTAAATAAAGACATAATAATAAAACAATACCTGAATATTGAACGCAAAAGCTGAATGCACTTTTACCATGGCGAAAACGAATTTGCCTGAATAATCAAACTTATTATCGGAAACTATATTATATCGATATGACGTTTTAATAATGTAAAATATAACTACTTCACATTTCAAGCATTTAATGAACATCTTGTGGTTTGTCCATGTGGTGAATTGTCTACCGAACGATATAATTTTCAAGTACATCCGTACGACTCAGGATAATGGCTGGTTCAAACATTTACATATCTTACCGGGGCAGATTAAATACAACCATTCACCTACCCAAAGATAACTGTTCTCGCTTCGCTCTATTTACTTCTTGTAACTATGTTTAAATGTTAAAAAGTTTGCAAATTATCGCAATTTGTGTTCATAAATTAACCTATACATCGAAATTCGTTAGCTTTAAGAATTTTCATCTCAATTTTTTTACCAGAGCGTTGAGCAGGTAAAGATGATCACGAGTCGCTTCTGTCTCAGAACACGCTTGACTATTGATTCAATATGTAAATTTCATTGATCAGTCAAATAGTTTCGATTTTTCAATAGTAACGTAGTTTAAGACCCAGTATGTAAAGGATTTAATGAACTCTAAATTAAATCTTGTCATTACTTTATAAGGAAAAAATATTTAAAACAAAATAATGATATGAACTTGTTGTACACATTCTTTGACTTATGTGCAAAATATGATATCTGACATACGTTCACATTTGTTACACTGACAAGCTTCAGTCGTGGTAAAAACAATTTTCTTTCAACAGAGATTGTAAAATACTCATCTAATATTATTATTATTACAATTCGATAGATTTCAACTACAGAGTCAAACTATCGGTTAATTCAATACAGATTTTTTCTAGCGTGTTAGGGAAAATGGTTTTTTGTTGCTGTTGTTATAAAAACCCACTGTTCAGACTTGAGCCAAATAAGTTTTTAATTTTTCCGACCAACACTGTATTTATTTTTATAACATATTTTAAAAAGCGCTTTTCGAGTTGTACAATTATATGCATAGTTCACCAATTTCAACAGGTGACTGATAAATTATATTAAGGTTTTTTTTAACGTCAACAGAAGTATTTTATAGGCATCGAACGGGCAAAATGATTGTTTAAAAAACAAAAAATACTGTATTAACGTGGCAAAATAAACTATTAAAATTATTTGAAAAGGCGATTTGACCAAAGAATTAGCGTCTCGTTTCATGAGGAATAGTGGACACTAGTTTTAGGTATATTATGGTTGCATGAAACACTTCGTTTAACCGGTACTAGCGCCTCTCGAACAGCCTTAAGTCGATCGCGGTCTAGAAGTGATCAAATTTTGATACAACATGCAAATTACTACTACGTTGCGTACCTGTAATTTATGTCGCCGGCGGTGAAGACATACGTGAACGGTGAGACGTTTGAGAACATGATCATGAGGCCGAACAGCAAACATCCCGTGAACTGGTACCGGCCCATGCCCATGGACACGAGCGCGCTGTCGAGGTCTAGCATTCTGAGAGGAGGCTACTACGCGCAGGATGAAAACGAGAGATGGGGCGGAAAAATCTTCTGTACCGGTAGGTGAAAACGATGAAATAAGTGAAAAAAAAAATAACGAAAAAAATAACCAATTTTGGAAATTTAAAAAAAAAAAAAAAACCTAAAAGCAGCGGCGGTCACGCTGGCGCGACTAATGTGAAGCGCGGCGATAACCGTTGATCACGGTAGCGAGGCGACAAGTGTGGATACGTGCGTGTGAAAGGAGGAACTGGTTGGACCCAGTATAGTTATATACATATTACGCGCAGGCGTCCGTCCGTATTTACATACGTGCGCACGCGCATCGTTTATTTTTAATCTTATGTATTTCTTTGCACGCGCGTGCGTGTGTGCGTGTGTGTGTGTGTGTGTGTGTATGTTCTTGTATGTATTTGATAACAGTTGTACGTGTATATAATGTATCCCGTAAGTGTGTGCAGATTTATATGGTAGATACGACTAGTAAATTTTTGACTAACTCTCTCTTCACCCATCATCATCCCTTGGACCGCTCGAAAAATTAAATCTATAATAAAATAATTACATTATAACAGGGGTGGTCACTAATCTTAATTTTGAAACCCATAAATGTATGAAGCTAATTGAAGCAAGTCATATTTTTAAGAGATGTTTATAAAATGAAGAAACACTTTTCATTTTGTAATTTTATTATATTAGTTTAATTATTATTGACATTATTAAAATAATTATTTATAAGAAGTGCTTTTTCGAGGATTTGATTATTCGGTGTTCAGATGCAGAATACTTATAATAATATATAATGTAATTTACAAAATTCAGAATTATACATATAGATGTAAAATAAACATTAACAACACAACAAAGGACAAAACTGATTTAAGAGTCGTATGAGGCTCGCAGGTCTCGTTGTGGCCACCTCAATACTATAATGATAAAATTCGCGTTCAAGCGTTTTTTTTTTTGAACGCGATGGTAAAGTCTACCAAATCAAACGATCAAATAAACGATCAATATAAAGTTTATAATTCGTCCACGGAAAAGAACCTTCTCGACCCGAATTATAAACTTATTTGAAAACAAAACACTTAAGGTATGCTCCATAGTCCAACAAGCAATTCTCGTACGCCGATACGTTTACCTTATTACTTTTCTGGACATATGTTTGAAAAAATGTCCGTTGACCGATTTCTCGATCATTAACAATATCTTTGTACTTATTTTTATTCTTCTTCTTCTTTTCCTTTGCCTTTCTTCTAATTATTTGGAGTCACCTATCTAAATTTCCTCGTTTCAATTTTCTACATCCCCTACTTACACACCAATAGACCTAACAATACCTGTGTACGTTTAACTATTATTTTTTCACGCAATTGTATACACTTGTCGCGGCGATACTTTGTCGGTTTAAGTGAAATTATAGTGCACACATTAGTCCGGTAAATGGCCTACATTTAACAAGGTAATGTGTTCGCTGAAAAACATTAATTGTCGTCCATAGTTTGCAGTACCTAGGCAAACTCAGACAAGTTTAGAAAATTGTTGACTGTGTCGTTCGAGACACGGACACGGTTGTCGTGTATTATAACGAATCACACAATCGACAAATTAAAGGTGAATTTAAGTTAATTACAATCCATCTCTCACTTAACGTGTGTGTGTGCAGTCGTTTTATATTACATAGAAAATAATCGATACTGAATATCATATCATGTGTGTCTTCTTTGTTCGTTTCGAGATCGGTTGGTAAAGTATGCAAATTGGCATCGTAAGTTTGTCGTTAAGAGTGAAGTATAGAGTAACCAGTTTCAAAACTGCATCTCAAAACGTAAACACTTATTCAATACTGACCTCGCTGTACTCCTTAGCAGCTAACGCAATGTAATACAGTTGGTGCAACCCGTTACTTCAGAGTTCCTCCGACAAACTACAAACTATGTTGACATTCATGTTACCGTTCTTTATGATACGATTGAACTGAAAACGACTGTAATAAGCTTATTGGTAATTTTAAATGTAGCAAAGAATGTACAAAGGTAAAACTGTCATACTCCATTAAAACAACATGTATTATAGTTGTGTCGATTTTTTAAGCCCGTATAAACTATTCGCTTACCCACGCGTCCCTATTTGTAATTTGTACAGTTTAAAGAAGCACTCACATATAATTATGTGTGTGGTAGTATCACGCTTAAGTGATACGCTTAATTTCTAAGAACGCTGGATCTGGCAGTGGCATAAATTGGACTTGATGCGAGGGAGGAGGGGGGAAGAATAATCTTGAAAAATTTGCTCTACGGTTTGTTAATAATTCTCTAAAAGGATGGATTCAACCATGTTAAACAATAGCCACGGAACGACGTCTTAGCGGAATTGTTGTTTATTTTTATGAATAACTGAATAACTGCATGGTTCATTTTATATTGTGCTTAATGTGCCCTACATAAAGTAATAATTTAAACTAATACGATAAAAAACAATGTTTTTACAGAACAAAATCTATATTTCTTTTTTTTTTTAAAGTAGAAAATATATGTAAATATTTACCTGTTTGTTATTACTAATATAATTTTTTTTAGAATTTTTATTTTTAATGAAATGTTCCCTAGTTATATGAATTATTTCCTATTCAAAAAATTCTTGGGGGGATCGATTGCCCTCATCGCCCTGTCACGGCTACATTATGCAAGCCTAACACTCCTCAGTTTCTAGCCAAATAGGCATAAATATAATTCAAATAATTGTTCGACAGGGGGAGGCAGCTCACGACGTCAACGGTAAATATTAACGCATATAACTTCAGTTGACATATAATCATCTTAACGCGAGTAACTTATCAATACTAAGTACGTCGTGTGTGTCATCTCCGCCTGTCATTCGGACCATCATTGTTCAACGCTGTGGTCCAATAATCAGGTGTATATATTATATTTATATTTATGATAATAAACATCATTGTGTTGCTCATATGGTAATTATATATTTTACGAGATTGACGAGCCCTTGGAGTCCCGCAACAGGGCTATAAATATTAATCAGGGAACTTTAGAGTATCTAGTGCAGAGATAGTCTAGCCAGCTATATCGTAAAGATTTCACTAGATAACTCTATCAGCGGACATTCGTATTCGCTATCGAATAGTTCCGTTACAGCCCCTCTACCTCAAATATGTCACTGGTGGGATTTGCCATTTTTTTCCCTCACTTTCCGTTACTTCAGAAACATCCCAAGTCTAACGAGAACTCGCACACGTAACACGCAAATGTGTTTGCACACGTATAGTCTTCGTAAACCGTAAACACTGCGACAATATTTTACAAACACGAATGGTCGCGTAATGTTACGCGGCGTTACGTGTATTTCATATCCGTGTCACACGTTGTGTGCGAGTGCACGTACCACCGGACCATTGCGTTCGCCATATTTTACAGCATCGTGTCAACGTAACACACGAACGAAACATGTATGTGCACTATGTTTTACGTCCACGTGAACCGGATTCTTCGGACGTACGCGCAAATTCATGCATAGTGTACGAGTGCAGGCCCACCGAGGATTTATTTCGTTCGGGTATGATTCAGTTGCCGTTTGTTCGCATCAAATGTTGTTGACCTCGTAGCCAGTTAATTACACGTCCGTTATTGGGAGGGAAGGTGCTAAAATTATCGACGTCTCTCATCCATCCCCCAGCTGTTCCGCACTTGAGTTTCACAAAACACCCATCGTTCTGAAAAAACTTTTACCGAATCGTTATACCGCGCAATATTAAAATATGTTACCGACCATCGTACGGAAACGTTCGATTGAACATCTTGGCCAGGGGTCGGTTTCTAATGTCTTTTGGGATCCGGAATATTAAGGTAGTTAATAAATGAGGTCCACGGGATGAAATGTATCTTATTTTTTTCACTAGTTCATAGTTCACTAGTGGAACTGAATTAAACAGAACTTACCGAACACTTTAATGCTTTGATCGGTCAATTTATGGTTAGGTTGTCTGCTTTCGCGGTCTGCTAGATGTCGACCGTTGAACTACGAGTAAACACTTCGTTATTGGTACTGCAATTTTTTTTTTTTTAATCTCAAATACTGTTGGTGTAGTCAACTGTTAAAATCCAACTAATTTTTTTTGCTTTACCCACAAGGTTTTATAAATGATTCGAAGGTCAAAAGAGATCGGTTTGCAGAATTAATTCATTTTTGAGGATTTACACCAGCAGTTTTGTCAAGTAGACTTATTTATAAGGAATATTAAAATTTTCAAAAAAGGATAATGTTCAACTTGCATTCATTTTTATCTAAAATAATAACACAGCGTAAAAAAAAAGAAACGAAAACCGTAATTTAATAACGGAGAATTGTAATCATAAGAATATAACATAGTTACTCAAAACAAAAAAAAACATAATGAATAAGAAAAAAATTAAAACTTAATCAGGCAATTAAAATTTAATTCTAATTTTTATCTGCTTAATTATTTTTATAAACATATGTACATATTTCACTGTTATTGCTCATGTGCTGTGTAATATTATTATATACTGACACAATCTTTGAATTTATCAGCTATAATCGCTTATCATACTTGAATTTCGATCACATTTTTTTTTTTTTTGTACGCTAAATATTATGGGTTTTTATTCTGTCATAGTATAGTTTCCTTTAAGTCATATGAGCTTACGAACAACGCATCACCGTTTATTGGAATGTGATATAATAAAAGAAAGTATACTTTATATATAAATTAAATTGTTACTTATAACGAATTGTAAATAATAAAGATAATGCTAGTCATGGGAATTTCGGCAGTCAAGATAACACAACTAATAGAAGATTATACCACGCAATCAAAATTTGTAAGGCTCACATGAATTAGATAATTAACACTGCGAATATTTTAAAATGCCAAATGGTAAAGACGTAATTTGTGAACAAGTAGATTCGTCTTTCAAGGTCGATAAACGTATAGTCGCGGAATCAAAGTATGTATGTATCGCAGTACACGAAACCACGAGAATGAAAAATAACAATTAATTTTCATTTATATCGTATGAGGATCGTCGATGAGACAAAATTGGAGTATGGGATAAAGACCCGTCCCAGACTGCATTATGGTCGTGAGGTACGTTGACGTACATTGGTAAATACTCACGAGGAATAATTTGATTAGTTACGTTTTTTAACAATGCCGATGCAAAGTGACTCTGCACTCTGCGACATATATGTTTGTGCGAAAAATGTGCGAAAATCATGGATAGACGGTTTTGATCGGATATTTGCTAATATCAAGCGCGTTACACACTACCTGATTTGGTTGGGCCGACAGGATAATTTGGTCAGATCAAACGTCATATCAGGTCGTGTGTAGACGTGTCATCTGACTTTAATCCTGTCGGGTCTTGTCAGGTGGCCATTCCATCTGATCGCCCGACCTACCGACCAAATAATATAGTGTGTAGCACTGTCGCATGGATTTTAGTTGGCTTATTGAGGTTAACGGTGACAAACACGTGTGTTGTTTTCAAACAAATTCGACATGCGAACACTAGTGGACACGAACTAAACTGACTCGTGTGGTGGTCGTACTGTGTGTACGCAACGTCTGATTTGGTCAGGTCTCCCGTCGGCCCGACCAAATCAGGTATTGTGTAACGCGCTTCAACGGTTACATTAAAAATCCATGCATTGCTTCTGCACCATTGCATTTTTATTGACGTATTAGGCTCATCTTTCGTTTACAAATAGTTTCAGGGCTGGATTGGCTCGGAAAACTACCGAAGTTACCCAGATGGACTCAAAATATTTGGGTCAAAATACAAACAACTACATTTTAAGATTAGGATAATGTTTAAAATTTCACGTGGACACACCACCGTCGAAGTATGATCGGGTTTATTTTCAATCGGATCACCAGTATTCGAGGTTTGGCTGGTCAATATGATAACTTCGGTGGACAAATTCTCCCGATCCGACTTCGTTATGTTTTCGGATCTAAGGCTTAAAAAATAAATCGAATTGAAAGAAGAAAGATAGACATTTATCAGAGTATAACTGCCTCTATTAGTAATTTTTCATTGGCAATAATTAGTCCGTATATTGAAGAAAGGACATGACGCAATTACATATTATAACGAAGAATTGTACATTTCGAGGAACGGCCGAAGTGCACATTATTTAATAGATTGTCCGGAAAGAGTTATCTTGCAATATTACCAGGAATGGAGACGTTGAATTCTACGTACACATTACGGATTATTATATGCAACTACGTTCCGAGAAACATGCGACGTTAGTGTCGCTACCATTCGGCCATTTATGTGTCGGAAGGACATAGTGACTAAAGTACGGGAGGGATAGAGGTATGAGGGATATATACGATCGTATCCTATAATATATATATCCGTATATACTTTTATCCTTGTTGAGCTTCTTTTTTTTATAAGTATTTTTTAATATTGTCATATCACATTTTTATAGTATAATAGAAATTAATAGTTTATCCCTATTTTATTTATGAACTACGTTATTTTTAAAAATATCTTAAATGCTGTCATACATTCATTAGTAAGTAGATATTTCAATCCTTCTTCCCTATTGGAAAACTTTACTCCACTGCGGCCATTAGCAAGCGCATACTTTCAGTCCGAAAGGTAAACGATATATATTATTCGCTCATCATGGGCCGGTAGTTATTTCACTTGTTTACAATGACGTTTACAAGAATCGATGTTAGAAGTGATGAAAATCATATAACATAATTTTCCTGACAATGGTTTCCTACATTCATCAAGTATATGGTGTTTCTTTTTTTTTATGTTCTACGCAATCGTTACGGTAGTTTTAGCCGAATTATATAAACGACAACCTGCTGTCGCGGCTGTCCTATACACGTTTCTTTTTAAATTCTTCGTTGCGAGCTTAAGTCAATTTGACAATATTATAGGGAACCCATTATAAGGGAAATTATCAAAGTGAGGATTCCGTGCACGAGAACCTGCAGTTCATGCTCTGTGTAGATGCCTACAACATCGGGTACTTTGAAATTATGCGTTACATTGTAAAATGGCTGGATCGATACATATTATCGTCTTTGTCTTTCATACATGAATGTATCAAACTATCAAACACTTTTCATCTGTCAATATACGATTGATGTATCGGAGCGATAATTTTTGATAATTTTTGATAACTTTGATAATAGGATCGTACCGTGAAATCTATTTGAGACAGTTTTGGCTGATTTTTTAAATTTGTATTCTTTAATTCCATAATTCAGATCTTAATCCTATAAAAAATACAGAATACCAGTTATATTTTAAATTGGCCTGAGCGATTTGACTAACCAGTAGCATCCGATCCCTAAGTACAACAATTTGGTGTTATTGTTTAGGTTCGGAGATGCGTACGTAAGTCGCCTCTAATAAAGTTTCATAACTAAATATTTGAACAGGTAAAATATAATAATTGTATAATAATAATGTTTAATTCTGGTATAATCAAACAAGTCAACGTCGTGTGTACGTAATGAACAGACGTATATAGGTGTTGCGAGGTGCAATGATTGTTATGCACGGTCCGGATCAGTCCAACAAGAAAGAAACGTTCACACAGTTAAGCATTATATTGCCACCACAAATAATAACAATAATAATAGTAGTAATAAAAATAATAATAACAGTGGCGTGTTTTAAATTTTTTTGTGGGAAGAGGGGATTAAAATTCTTCTAAAAAATAAGTGATTTTATATAATAAAAAATAAATACAAGGTATGAATTATAATATTATATTATTATTATAAATACTAATTAAGAGTTATTTATGATAAAAAAGGTAAATGTATTTTCTTTTTTTCTTTTTTGCCAGTTCATCAATATTTTTTTCAGTTGTTAATAAGTAGTTTTTATATTGACGGCATTACTAAACTCTAACATTTTTTTCTTCTGGAGGGTTATAGACCATGGAACCCCCCTCTTACCCGGAAAATACGTCACTGATAATATGTACATTGTAACACAGGTGTCAGTGTTAAATTAAAATATTATATTGTTATTAAGAACGACTCGTTATCGGCAACGGAGCAGATGGCTAATTATTTTCACGTTCTTTATACAATAAATATGTTATTACATCATTTGATTATTGTAAATATTATTACGGACTTTGCCAATTCGATAATGCTAATAAATGTACATAATTATCAAAATTCCAAGTACACAGTTTGAAACATGTCAGAAACGTATGTGCGCCGCGCGGGTGACCTTTTATCGATAATTGTACACAAAATCGGGTTTCGTTCGGAGTGGTTCTAACCTGCAGTTCCTGGCCATGGTATAATATTATTAATATTATGTATTTATATCGTAAGAATATCATCCGAACGAGTTTCAATCAAATATTATTTCGTAATTTGGGCAAGCTGTTTGACCTGCAGTTATGTACCAGTTTAGTAGTCCTGAACACACAGCAATAATATTCATTTATCTGTTTAAAAGCCAGGCATTCGAGCTAATGTACTGTACAAGGATGGTAATGATACTAATAATAATGTAATAAATAAATTTAAATAAATATGTTTTTTTGAAAAAAAAAAAATATACCAAAGAATTACATTTTTACATATTAGATTTGTGGTGTTAACCTATTAAAATGTTGTATAAGACGTGAAAGTAATATACATTTAATTTTTTTTGTTTTAAGTTATCACTTGATATAGCAATAAGTAAAATGTCCTAGCTTAACCAATAATAATAAATATAAAAAAAATCCTTATTTCTCTTTCATGATCTACGAAAACAAAAATAAATGAAAAAATGTACTATATGATATTAACATTATAATACAGGAAAAGTCAATAATATTTATTCGAATTATTCCCTGACCGCCCACCGCCACTGCCACCTCAATTTATAACTGGTCTATCATATTATACTTTTATATCTTTCCGTAGATGTACTAGATCATAGAGTATTTTTATATCTCTCGGAAACTGAACTCACTGAATAAGAGTACCAGCTGTCGTTGGAAGATCGTGATTTTGAAAGCGATCGGGGTTCAATAGCATTCCCTGTGTAGTTGAGTGTTTTTATATTTCCAAAATATTCGGATCAAATGACGTGGTTTATTGAGATATTCTTCAGATATTCTTACAAGAAACATATGGTAAAATATAATATAACGGTCAGGAGATGCAGGATATCGTCCCGTTCGAAATGTAAACGCTCATCGTGATCAATCTATATACATATATACCGTGATAGTTACACCGATACAAGACGATTGTTCATAGTGCACACTCAAGGAGATAAGGATAATAATGGATTGCATTACACTCCTGATTGATTTTGATTTATAGCCGCCCGAACATTATTTTTTGGTTCTTATCCGTGATCGAGCGCAATCATACCTATACTTTATGACAATACAATCATAACTCGTCACAGGCCAATGAAGGTCATCCGAAACGGTAAATTCGCGTTTCCAAAGTTCAAACTCGACTTTCGTTAAAATGTGTAGAATTTTCTTCGGTGGCTTTTTTTACGGTACTCATGACCGACCAGAGGTCAAAGAAGAGGTTAACCACACGCTGCCGCTGGCTCAAATTAATCTGCACATAAGCGTTTCTCGGCGTTTACAGATAACTATTTTTATAATAATACCATAGCAGTACGTTTCGTACGAATCACAACGTTCGCCTTATCGTGTGCAAGCTTCATCAGCGTGTTTATGTGTGTGTGTGTGTGTGTGTGTGTGTGTGTACGCGCACGTGTAATCGACAGTTAGTATAAGAACCATTTTAACTACACAAAAAATATTGTACAGTAGGTAGAGTTGATGATAAAGTATTATGCATAATTTTGAATTTAATTATTGTATATTTCTTTGTAATTATCATCAGATTTCTGTACATAACGACGGAGCTAATGTAAATAGGCTATTATTTAATCTGTACGTCCTCGGCGGCAACGGGCGTTATCGCGTAAACATATATTCATTATAAAAGTTCATCGAATATTTATAAATATTTTAAAAGCAAAATGGTACACGGATCAAATGTCACAACGCGGTCGCGTCCGATGCGTTTCTTCTTTATTTTTTTTGCAAATACTTTTTTCTCGTTTCATCTTATCACTGATTCATTCAACAGAATATTATTAACACATTGGACATATAAGACGATGAGTATAAATGGGTTATTTTTTAAAAACTATAAAATCATGTTTTCGTAACGGTTCGATTACAAGTCAATGAAGAATTATATGGATGATCTATGATTAACGAACCATATAAAGTGATTAATATTCCACCTTATAGTGTACCCGAGAAATATTGATATTATGACTTATAACGAGTGTAATAGTTTCATGCAGTACAGTAGCCAATTTATAGACGCATAAGAAAGGATTATTATTCTCAATTATTTTTAACAAAATGTATTATTTTTAATGGTACATTTTCAAGGTGATAAGATGATTATTACAATGTATGATTTATAAGTATCACAATGGTAAACATATATTCATATAGGTAAACATATTACATAGATTAAAAATATATATATAAATATTTACAAAGATCAACAGGGAAATAAAAAAAAGAATTCTAGTTATTTAGTGTTTTCATTTATTTTGTAATGTTATCAAACCAAATTGGTTCAGTTTAAAATCAAATAAGTTAAACCCATTTTTATTTTTTAAACTCTTCTTTAAAGGTTCGTATATCAATGATTTCATTCGTCATAAATAAGTTTGCATATAGTATCATATTAAATTCGGTAAAATTATTTGAGTTTATGAACTATTATTTATGTTAACTCGAAAACTATATTTGATCTGCAATAATCATGTTTGTTATAAAGATATCGAACGCGTAACCAAATTATATCTTCTATCCTAGACATTTTCTAATTACGAATGATTAATTATTTATTCTTCTTTTTCTTGGTAAATATTTTTTAATCTTAATTTATAATAAATAATTTAATATACTTGTTTTTAATTGAGTATAAAATATTTATTTTAAGTAATTATTAGTGTTGATAATGCAACAAACAATTTGACGCCGATCATTTATAAATTAGTTATAAATGTGTTCAGAATAATTCTGAATACATTTATAACTAATTATTCATATGTTCAAGTTTATAATAAAAAATCAAAAAATTCCAAATCAATATCCAACCTTTTAATTAGGAAATATATATTTTTCGTTCGAAACCCCGAGATCGATTTGGCAAAGCTACTTTCTACCGTAGTAAATCATCTCCAAATGTCTCATGCAAATACACGTATAACACATAATATGGACTGTGAATAGTTCATTACATTATAATCGAATCCAGACCGTACGTAGAGCGTTTTATAACTGCTTAAGTAATTATTTTAATAATAATTATAAAAAACAAGCTATTTATCACAACATTATATTATGTAGATCAACATTATTTTTACAATAAAAAAATAAAATCTAATTAGGTAACTTTTCAGCAATAATAAATAATTGTTTACGTAGAGGTTTTCAACCTCATTAATTTTAATTTCAATGTTGGTTTGCCGCGTCAATCGTCGACACACAATGATTGGGCGATAAAATCGAACATTATTAATTTTAGTAAAGTTTTTGCGATTCTTATTTCGTACTTTTATTCAATTGAAATCATAGAATTTAATTTACACATTTGAAAATTACATAATCCACATGTTTATACATATTTAATTATTTATATATTTTGTTTATTTCTAATGTCAGTCTTGTTTTCAATACTGCATTACGGTGCACTACGCAGTTGTTGGGCTAAAACGGTAATAATTATTGTAATGTGTGATGGGCCGTAAGGGTTCCGTAAAAATTAATTCCCAATGTCGTGTAAGTTAAGAAAAAATTCGCCGGTAACCACTCACTTAACGAAACAATAAATATTGGATCTAAAACTCATCGTTTCTTAACATTTTTAGAGTTGTGACAACAGGTCAAAAATGCAGTCATTCACTTTGCGGCTCTTCGGTCGTAATGTTCATTTACTTACGAGGAAACTAACTACAATAGTACTGAGCTACTATTAACGGAAAAAAAAAAGTTTCTGAGTAAGTAAATTATTATTATTAATATTTTTATTTTATTATTTATTTATTAATTTTTTTTTTTATTAAAAAAGTACAAATAACTCCAATGACTTTTGTTTGACTCTAGCGGAATCACAACCCTCGTTGCTTAAGAAACGATGATATCTGCAAAATGTACACGGTTACGACGTTTTAGAACACCTTGAAACCTGAAATGCACGTGTCCGCCGGATCGCCATCGTGTGCGGTGTGCGCGTGGTTCTGTAATAAATAAATTCGCGTGCGATTGGTGACGACCGACTCACGCCGAATTGACGTTATCCGGTAACAGTTGGCTGGTGGTTCCGATCCGTTCGGCTTCGTCGACGGTGTCGGGCAGTTTGACGTTTTTGCTCTCGGGTAGAGTCATAGTGACGACCGCAGCCGTAAGAGCAGTAATACCGAACACTGGCATGACAACGAATTCGCCAAAGTAATCGCCCTGAAACGGGAAAATAAAAGAAATTTCACAAAAAACTATCCCTCGATACCCCATCATTACCGTAGGTCAGTGCTTCTAAAAATCAGGGGCCGTGATATATTTATTTTAGTTTAGTTTTAGTAAATAATTAAGAACATAGGCGGCCCCAGGATAGAATTTAAAGAAGGAGGGAAGTCTTGAAACTCTACAAGTTAAAATTTTTTTGCAGAAAAAAGAAATACTAATAATTAGTTATATTGATGCTAAAGCCTTCGGCCAAGACTCTGCAGGTCACTTTACTATGAGTAATGTTACTTGGTAGCCACCCTCACCAACTATTCAACCAATTATGTCCACACAACCACCTACTGGAATTATTTGTATTCACACACACACACACACACACATATTAAATGCATTCCATATAAATTTCCTTCTGGGATTTTTTATTTTATTAGTTATAAATTATAAAAAATTGTTCATACCAGACAAAATAAAATACAAAAAAAAACCGGATGGGCCTCGCTCTGCTGTACAGTTAGGGGTGGAGTGCACCTCGCTTATAGGATAGGTCATTATTATAATGGATTTGTTAAATTTGAATGCAATGATAGATATCATTGTATACGAATAACGATTCTGAACGGAGTTCATATGTTAGTCTAGAATATAATACAATGTTATTTATAAATATTATATAAGTATATTTTATTTTTAAACGAAAAATTTAGAAAAACCGAAAATTTAAATTGTCTATAAATAAGTCAAAATATGTCAAAATACTTTGAAATTTTAACCATGTATAGAAAACGTCAATATAAAGATTTAATGATAATTTCAAGTTGTTGCGGTTTTTCGTTTTTGAGTTAGGGCATTTTAAAAAAACCGATATCATTTGTCAGTCTAGAACATTCTACATTATATTATATTTTACATGTAATTTTATGTCAATATTCGATGTTCAAACGCTTATAAAAAAAAAATTGTGCCTATGGATTTTAATAATTTTTGAATGACATTAAGAACTACTTCTGTGGAATCTTCGATTAAATTTTCAAGTATTTTGTAGAAGCCAAATTTTTTTTATCACCGATTATAAAAATAAAATGTAAAAAAATCGAATATTTTAAATGACTATAAGTGGCTTAAAAATCAATATAATATTTTGAAAAAAATATTGCATAAAAGAAATACCAATCTTAACAGCTGGTAGAAATTTCAAAAATCTGCGACTTATACTTTTTGAATTATAACAAATATTTAAAATCGTCTGAGAATAAATCGCTATTTTATGCAATTTCGTAAATATTTAAATTTCAAACAGTCATACAATTTTTTCCTCTTAGTCCGGTAGAAATTTTTTTAAAGATTTTTGAAGAGTAGCTCATAGATAACCTAGTGTTAAAATTTTGAACCTTAAGTATGAACAGAAAAAATTTTATGAATTTTTAACTACAAAAAAACTTGCAAATTATCGTGATTTTTACATATTTTGTATAAATTGTAACTTTGAGCACTTATAAAAAAAAATTGTGACTTACGATTTTAGATTTTTTTTTATCAGTTAAGGAACAACTTATAAGAAACCTTGTATTAAATTTTCAAGATTTTCTAGGCAGCCAAAAAAATTTTATCGTTATTTAAAAAAAAAATACTTAAAAATATTGAAAATTTCAATTGTCTATAAATAGCTTAATAAAAGTCAAAATACTTTGAAAATTTAATGGTGTTTAGAGAACGCTAATCTAAACATTTGGTGAAAATTTCAAGTATTTACATCGATTAGTTTTTGAGTTATAGCAAAATAAAAAATTTGTTTATGTCAAAAACTGGTTTTGCGTAAAAACTCCCGTTTTTCCCAAATTTTTTTATGGTTTTTCCCGTCGCATTTAAAAAATATTGGAAATTTTTAACCTTTGACCCCCCAAAGTACCAAATAGATTCACTTTCCTTTCAGAAAAGTTGCTACATAAGGCAATCGAAGCACTTTTACTGCCCCAAAACGTGTCGACAGACACAAAAAAAAAAAAAAAAAAAAAAAAAAAAAAAAAAAAAAAAAAAAAAAAAAACACACATCAGTGTAAAATCAATACATTCTTCACTCCGTTCAGAATCTAAAATATTACTAATATTATGAATTAAAAAACTTAAATTTTAAAACTTAACATTAAATATTTTATAAAAAATAATGTATTGAGTAATAACCATTCGACGTGTTAACATTGATAATTTTTCAAATTTGACATTGGCAGAATTTTCGATGAAAATTTTAATTTGTATGTTACAATGTTATATTTAATTTCCATTTGTTAATTATTATATAATCCCATGGTAACATTTTTGCGGCGGCTAAAATGCCAAGGCTGTAGTGGCTGCACCCCGTAAAACCGCCTATGATTAAGAACTTAAAATTTACGATTTTGACTATGGGGTATTGACAGATTTATTTTATATTTAAGGGGTTATGACAAGAAAGTTTGAGAAGCACGAATCTATACGATCCGGATATGTCACACGGATCCCGTCGTAGGTTTACAACAACCCTTTTCATGTCGTGACCTCCTGTTACTATAACTACGTACCAGCTGAAATTGTTGTGTGTACTAGTATAATAAAATAACACAGAATCGGGCATGATTTCTAAAAATCAATTTCAAAATGATTTTGATATTTAAAAATTTGCAAATCATATTTACAAGGAAATTCGATTTGATTTAAAAATTCTTTGTTACGATCATGATTTTTAAGTAATCATTTTTTAACGATAAATATGATGGTCATGGTACTATCAGTTGGTTATCGTAGAGAGTATCGTATTTGTACGTTGATATTATTAAGTATAAACGTATATTTTATAACTCATTTCATTATTACGAATAGAATATTTTTTTTAAGGATTTGAGTTTAGAATTTAAAATCTTTTATATAATGATTTCTGATTTGGGTTTTAATAGAAAAAAAAAAAATGTTTAGGGCTTTATCCAGTTCTGAATAATATTATACATATCAGTACGAAAACTTCAAAGATGTTCTATAAAAGATTAGTGTGAAGTGTAACGCAAATTGTTTTCATGTGATATACTTCACTATCTGACGAACGAAGTATTGGGCGTTCCGTTCGAGTGTTTGCACGTGAGCACCGGATTACCCAAAGAATTTTTTGAACTTTGCCGTTTTTACCATAACATCACAGCGTGTTAATGTTATTATAACAGTCATCGGTGATAATTTTTCACCGTTTCTCGCGATCGAAAGTTGCGGGACGCGGGCGAGATCCATCGTAGATTTACGCGACTGCGCACTAGTCTAGGCGATCGGGTGGTTTCAGCGATATTTTCCTGTTCACTGTTACGACGGACGGTAATCGTTAAATTTTTCCTTACCAATAGCCTTTTTGGCTACGAATTGGGGCTGAATCACGAGCAAATGTGTATATACTACATTCTACCACCTCCCTTAATGCGCGTATCGTTTCATTGCAGACATTACAGACACAAGTTTCTTCATCGAGCAGTAAGCTTAGAACAAAGGTGTGAAAATCGAAACACGGGTAGTTTTATATGCTACATTCATAATTTTTTTTTGGTATACATTTTAATTTGTATCTATATTTATTATATGGAGGAGAGATAAATGTTTAGGGAAGCAAGTAGAATATTTGGGAGACAAGCACTCCTCCCCTTATTTGCATCTATAGCTAAACCTCCTGACGTATTATCTCCGCATTACAACAAACCTACATGGTAAATTAACGTTCTGTAGTTCAAATGTTATGTTGATAGCTTTAATGTTGAAGTAAACTATAATACCAGACATAAAGTGATGAATATTATCCATGTTATGTTGGTCAGTTGTGTATGATATTTAATTTCTAAGTGAGTTATAAGTATGTGGAATATGAAAATTAAAAAAAACTCACAACACGCTTGTAAATTAAAATATCGTAATAAACCGACTAAAAAATACGTGCATCAAGTTCTTTCCTTTATGTTCTATGATAGATCAGTTCTCTTTAATTTTAAAGTTATCATCACAATATTTGAATTTCTGACCAGCAAATGATGCTATGTAGTATGTGTTGCTCGTCTGCAAGACGGAGACAACATATGAGGATGTAACGTCCACTTATGCTACAAGACTTGAGCGTACAATATGTCGACTACATGTTCTTAAATTTGCGACACAGCCATCGTATTTGTAATGATCGTTCTGTCGAAGAAATGATAGTTACGTACCAGTAGTGTAATCTGTGGCGCCAACATGGACCCTATCCGACCGATCATGGAGCATATGGATAGTAGACTGACTCGCATCCGAGTGGGAAATATCTCTACGGTTAGCAAGTAGATGATGGCAAACGCAACGGATATACCCAGCTTACTGATCAAGAACAGCGACAGCTTCACAAAGAAAAAATCTGTTTTAGAAAAAAATGTAAAAATGAACTAATATCATTACCGATTGAGTTAACATGGTTATAGTATGTTTTATGTCCAGAGTTAGTATATTCGTGACTTAATGAATCTTTTATTTTTCAATGTTACTTAGTTTAAACCTGAAATTTTAACTATAAATTTGTTTTATAATATGAAAAATAGCTGTTGTGCGATTGTATGATTCCGCGAATTTTTAGATGTTTTTGAAAAATAAATTTGTGAGAAATAGAATCGTGAATTGTAACATATTTTTATGAAAATCTTAAGAAAACATTTTTATTTCAATATATTATAAAATATAAAATAATTTATTTTTTAGATTGGATTCAAAAATGCAGTGAAAATTCTAAAAATAATATTTATTTATTTGTATTTAACCACATAATGGGTTTATGTTCTTTTACATTGTTTGAAATGAAAAATTAAGTCAAATAAACAATGTACGAGCGTAGACTTAAAGAAAATACCCAAGGTTTTTGGTAATTTTTTATTGTATTTCATGTTAGTCGAAAAAAACGAAAATAAAATAATTTATTTCTTACACATTCAATGTTCTTATTCGGCGTTACCTTAATACATTATGGTGAAACGTTTAAAAGAGCATTTCCAGGTCGTGTAGTAACTCTTTTAGACTTGAGAGGGGTCTAAGGATTTATAGAACTCTGCCATTATATTAGTTATGCATGAAGGCTAAGTTTGGTTATGAATTATTTTTAAATCATTGCTGAAATCTAGTGAAGGGAAGACATAGTTTCTTCTAGTTACCCCTAATTGTGACACTTTTTAAATAGGAAAATGACGTTTCAAAATTCGTACGGTATACACAACCATACATTTTTAATAAAGACATGTTATAGATCGTTATGTGCATATATAGAAAAGAGCGCTCACTAGGCGACGTCAGGTTGTACGCGACGCAAGTGACACCGCTCAGCACAAGCATGCAGGATAGTGACGTTTTCCTGGAGAAGCCTTCCATCACCATCCAGTTCAATAGGCAGGCTGGGATTTCGACCAGCGATACCAACGTGAAGTTCAAATATTTGTCACCCGCGATGTCGGTTGCACTTATGGTCAATCCGAAGAATACCATTGTTATTCCTATCCTGCGCGGATTAATATAATATTTTATGGGTATTTTTATTTTTATACAAAAAAGTGTGTTTTTTATTATATCTAATCATAATTTTTTTTAAATCGAAATCTGTCGTTTATTATTATTATCCAAGAAGACTCAAGAGCTTTCTTTTAAATTGATTTCATGAATATAATCCAATAGTATTTTATAAATATTATTTATAATATATTAAATAATACTTAGATATTATTTTGACCATGAACCCATTTTTTCATATCCAATAATAATCCGCGTTGATTTAAAATAGTTATAACACACCCGCGTTAAGGGTTTACAAGGGTTTGTTATCACTTTTAAAAGTGTAGTCGCATATTAGATTATATTAACTCGTGTGCGATGTGCGATTGTATCACTTTATTCACGAAACCTAAGTCCGGAACTATGAGAAAGGATCGTTTGACGTTCTCGGAAAAATATAGGTAGTGATTATTATTAACATTATACGTTAAAATCAAAACAATATATGCAATAATTATTATAATAATAGTAATACAAAAACGTTGGTGATAATTATTAGTTTTTGAAATTGTTACATAGGCATTCATTGTATTTTTAAACTTTTCTTGGGTTGCAGCTTTGCAGTCTGTAGGGGTACTCTAAGTGGATAGTTTTTAAGTTAAGTTCATCTTTGAATTATTGCCTGAGTTATTTTTTCCTCTAAATATTAGCATTACATAAGAAATTGCAATACTACTTTAATATAACCTATTTTAAATTTTAAATATATTTACTCATTGTTTTTGGTGCTCTGGAATTGTGTAGCATTAAATATGTATTTACTTTCCTATTTTTACGATTTAAAGATCTCAATGCATCCTAGGTGTATGTTATGTAATAGATGTACTCACCATATGGATGAACACTTGATCATTCTCCACAGTAAAGTCGGTGAGTGAATCACGTCCTTCAGTATTCTGATGTATCCAGTGTCATCAATAGATTTCGTGGCCTAAAGAAACAAAATGTTCGAAGTGAATACTTTGGTTACAATTTTATTGAACTACTCTGAATTTCAGAAACACCGCTGACGAGGTACGAACGGTGGTTAGGCGCGTTGTGATTGCTCTGCGTAGAGATAATCGAATGCTGTAATTTCTCTTATTAAACTAAATATTTAACTAGATAATATTAATTGGTTTTGAACAAATATGTATGAATGTACATGCATAGTGGGTAGTAAAATAAATTTAATTTTTCCAACACTTAATGACATTCGTTTTATGGGGTTCATTTTTCTGAGTCTTTTGACTTTTCAACTTAATGTTACAATCATCATATTTTATTTTAATTTACAGAAAAAGACTTTGATCAGGCGGGAATTTTCATGGCAGAAATAATAAGTGATGAGTAGTGATAAGCTCTTGTCTGAAATCTAACACAACTGGCATAAAATAATAAAACTTTTCTGCGAATTAAAATACATATTAAAAAACTATTAAGTTTAAGTTATCAAGTAGTTTCACTGATAACTTTTTTTTAAAAAAAAAAAACCCCAATAAAATGTCTATAATATCTTCAAGTCGTATATAAAAATAATGAAGTAAAAGGGTTTTCTTCCTCAAATATTTAGTTATTAATTGTTTTCTTATTTAGTTGATGAATAGCATCTAACTATCTGAGGTATTAAAAGAAACAGAATTTGTCTACCATACCCTTATAAACACAAGACACAGGAGATAATGTGATAGTTAAATCATTGTTAAACGTTCGTGTGATACTCCATAAATTTAATATTTACAAGTTGTCTTGCAAATGCGTATTTCAATAAACATTTGTACTTGTTTTTTTATTAATATAATGACCGTACGATATGTATTGAGTTCAAATTGGTATTCAATCACGGGCTTATAGAATATACGATAAGACAATAAGTTTTTGTTGGAATTTAAATACTCGCCTCTGTTCGCGCGGTCAGATGCATTTCGGGTAGAGGTTTTTTGTTGATACCCGAGATCACCTGGAGTGCGTGGATTACCCGTTCGTGTTTGCCTTGCATTTCTAACCACCTCATCGATTCTTCTGTCATCCTGAAAAATTATCATTTATAATCATATTCTTAAATATTTTTTCCGCGAACTTTATGTACATAAAAACGATTTTTTATGATTTTTAATCAGCACGTCACCGTATCACCATTAAAAGAGATAGTCTATCTCTCTCAATATCCATGTTTATCTGCTCAGTAAAACACAGTTTTGGTATACGAGTAAATGATAGTCAAATCCACTTAACGTGATAAATACTGGCGCTTGTATTTTATCAAGCATTTAACAGGTGGTACGGCAACGTTGCATTTAATATCATATGGAATCGTATATGTTCATAAAAAATTATAAAAATCTTGTGGTCGAGGTAAAACGGCATAAAAACACGTTATAATAGTACTACGTATGGGCATAGTATGTGTAGTATGCATGGGACCTTAGGGGCTTATAGTCCTCAGAGAAAATATTGTAGCCCTCAAGTGGTATTTACTTCCATTTAAAATAATTTATCTGAAATTATAATTTTAAATGTTTTTATAATTTTATAATATTTATAATATGAATGTAGAAAAATACTGACATCTAAGTTTGATTTAATAATATAATTTTGATATTTTATCTTTTTTGTAAGTAAAATAAAATGCAGATTAAGAAAGAATCAAGTATAAATTTTTCTTTAATTCAAATTAAACATAAAGAGTTTATGGTATACATTTTCTAGTCCTATATAGCCCCCACAGATAATTATACCAAACTATGCCCATGGTAATACGTAAAATAGTTCAATCCGTGACGGATGATCAGGTACCAGTAATAGGAGAGGAACAACAATCCCGGTACGTTGGACAATTGTAACAGGAGCCTCCAGTCTTTTACCCGGCTGGCGATAAAAGAAACCAAAATAGCGCCCAGCGGATAGAAACATTCCAGAAGCGAACAGATGATCACCCGGTGACTGGGCAGCACCAGCTCCATCGCTAGAATTAAAATGGATTCGTTTAAAATGCATAATATTACGTCACAGAGAGGGTTAATCAACATAGTATTTGGTTTTTAATTTCTTTGAAGCATATTACAACAAATTACAGTCCTACGTTTTGCTATTTTGTTGCCTAATCGTGCGCTTCTATACTCGTATGTGTACATATACTCCTACTTGTGCTCTTGTGCTCTAACAGAAATAATTCGCGTCATCCATATTTTCGTGGTTTAAAACTTTTCAGATAAACTATTTAACTATATAACTCTTTTTCGTGTTTAATAATTAGCATTTTTTTGCAGTTTACCATTTTTTTCACGTAAGAATTTATTTGTTGTAATGCCTCTACCTATCTCCGACTTTATATTTGGTATTTGTTCTCTGTAAGTCTTGTCTGTGATCACTTGTCAATCGATTAAATCTGTTTTATTATGTTATTAAATATTTCCCACATTTACGATTGTTTATGCGATTTAAATCTTAGTTTGAATGTTCCCATTCGTAACGTATGTACTTTGATAATTTCATATAGTATCAGACTAAGAACGTGATCATAATTATTCGAATAATATGATTGTTAAGCTGTTACGTACGATGTCTATAAACCAAATAATGTCATAATGTAGACGTAATAACAATGTAAATAATGTATATTTTTATATAGACAGATTGCGTACGTTTCATCGCGTTCGATTAAACGTCTATAATATGTATTTAGTATAATATCATTATAAAACCCAGTATTACCTAGTACAAATGTAACTGTGTAAATACCGCTGGAAACGGTTGAAGACAAAAGTTCTAAGATCAAGAACATTGGATAGTTGACGGAAAATGATTGGCCGATAGATAACACGGCTGATGTAACTGCACAGAAAACCATAGTGAACTTACGGCCAAACCTGTGAAAACGCTGAGTGCTAGGAAAAAAATTGATGAACATGCAATGGAACCTCAATAACTCGAATTGATTAAGGACATAAAAAAAAATGATTTATTCTAAAATCGTACCTATATTATTGTTTTACTATGCAACGATCAAAGACATTGCATTTGTTTATTCACTTGAATTATCCTACATTTACTTAAAAAAACATATATTGTAAGTTGACGAAAAAATGTTATCCCACAAATATTGTACTGAAACGTGGAAACATTCGAACAAACGAAAATTCAACCTATAGACGTTCGAGTTATCAAGGTTCCAAAATACATTTATTTTCATTTATTTTGAATGGGTTTCTCATTAAAATTCATAAGGGAGCATTGCACAGGCGATTTATAAAAACAAGCTGTAGTTTTATTTGTAACAACCACACAGTCACGCATATACACTGGTAAATAAACATGTGTTACTGTACGCTTTATCATAGATTAATTAATTATTTAATCTATGGTTTTATCTACGTATACGAGGACGCTAAAAGGCATCCGTCCGTGACACGATATATTTGAAAAATCGTAATTCTTTTCCGGGTTTTTGACCAATTGAAAAATAATGTTCAAAATTTTACTTTGACCGGTGCATCGGATAAGCATTGAAAGATCAACGTCCGTTTTCAAAACCAATGTCGCACAAAGCGTTTCAGCGTTTCAAAGCTGCTTTGGACCAGAAATACGCGGGTACCTCAGAGACACCTCTTCCGCAGCGGTTCGGTGTAATGTAATCGAATGTGAAGGCGGTCGAATATTATTCGGAAAACGAGTATGAGTTGAGCAATACGTGCCATAGGCGCGGGCGGGCAAGATGACTAATTATGCACGTGGACACGGTCTCGAACTCACTTGTCGGCAATGATACCCGACATGGGTATGCCGATGAACTGGCCAAAGTTGTTTATCGTTCCAACCATGGACAGCTTCCATTTGTTTTCTTCACACATGAGTCCGAACTGCAAACGATACAATAATAATAATAATACGTACTGATTGAAATGTAAACGCGTACCTAACACAACAATTATTGTCCATAAAACCCACGGTCCTATATTTCATTTTATGCTTCCGATTGTGATTATTATTATATATCGAAAACGGAAACCGTATGATATTTAGGGACCGGCAATTTTTGTTTTGTCTTACGTTTCCATATCATGTATTTGGTCCGAGTAAAACGGTATATTAATTTAACGTGATACAATGTTATATTTATATTATTAATTATCAATGAAATAAAAAGAATCGAAATAGATAGCAAAACGAGTATAATGATTTTAATTATAATGATGTAGTAGTGAAAAAAAGGAGAAAAGATAACATGTAAAAAAAATTCATGAATATTTTAATCTAATCGATGTAATATGCATTGTTTTCGCTATTGAACTTTGTGCAGCCGTGAATTGAAAGTATTAAGAGAAAAATGAGCTAGTAGTGCTTCAACGTTTCGAATGGAAAAATAATAATGTATAAACTATTACAAACTATTATTTCGATTGATGCTGGTTGTAATAGGATTGGAACCATTATGATTTTTACGATTTCGGTTTGGGTACTTGAAAATAGAAAATTAAAGTTTCGGTTAATTACGATTTTTTAATGGGTTTTTAATTATTATTTTTCATAACTGTGAAAGAAGTATACAATATGCATTTTGATGTGAAATATTACTCTTCTAGTTAAAAAAAAATCATAATTGTATTATAAAAGCATAGCAAGTAAATGAGAATTTAGGAATCAAATTGGGTATCAAATGCTAATATTTGAAAGTAAATTAATTAAATTGTGTGTTTTGATATGCATAATGCACACGTAAAATTGTTTTTATTGGACAAATCATGTTTACTATTACCACTAGTGCAGTTGAAAGTTGAAGTAATGATCCAAATTTACACTGACACACGACAGTTAAAGGCGTTATAAATACTATTATAGTTATAATTATTTATACTTTTAGGAAAGGTCAAATTACATATTGCTTTGTATAAAATGTTTTAGTGAAACGGAAGTTAAAGAAAAACCATATTATATGTATCATAAATTACACATATGCGTATAACCGATAGATATTCCAGTTATTCTTATTGAACTTTTTATTACTTTGGTAGATTAGGTATATATTTTTCATATTATTACTATAATTTATGTTATGTTTTAAGGTTAAGGTTTGTACTATAATAAACAGGATTTTATAGGAAAATTATAAGCAGTAAGCATTTGTATTATATATATAATTTAAATTTATAGTCTTTTTATTTTATCCATACCGTCTTGTAAACATAATAATTATCATTGTTTTATATTTTTATTTTATTCTAATTATATTTAGTTACAGTTTTTTTTATAAGCAATTTTACCTAATGTAATATTTTAAATCTCATTATTTAATATTAAGAATTAAGATAAAGACCGCTCCCCCAGGACAAGCTAGGCTTATAGGGGGAAGCGCAATGTATATAAACTTAAGTATTTATAAAATGTATACAATTTTCACTGTTGCAATAAACATTATTATTATATTATTATTATATATACTAACAAATTTACTTTTTAAATGTGAAAAATGTGAAATTATGTTATTAGAATTGTAAGAGATCCAAAAGAGATTTAGAATTGAATTACTCAAAACGAGATTCTGGTTTTGATTTGGTTCCTTTTAAATCTGTGTTAAAGATTCTTAAAAGATTAAGAAACTGTAATTTTACTATGATTCCCTTTCCAAAGTCAGTTCTTCTCGGTTCGGTTCTAGTCCCTGGTAAAGTGTCCGGCCGATTGAAGAACAATAAAAGTAAAAAGTTATGCCGGTTATTTTGTTGACGAACAGACAGTAACTAAGTCCCCGAGATATCGATTCGTCTTCCCTCCCCCGATTTTGAATACAACATTAGTCAGTGCAATACGTAATCGGAATAGATTATGCACAATAGGATTTGCGTTCTTGGCGCTGATTTTAATTATTTTTTTAAACTGTACATTTTTTTTTCTAGATAGTTTTTACTTTAATTTTAGTATTCTCTTCCGAACGGTGGAGCAAAACGAATATTATTACCTCGTGCCACGGTTACGTACTTCTGTGCCGATGGTGTTTTCGTAGTCTTCGAACACCCACCGACCGCCGCAATGTTCGGTCACATGACCGTCGAACCTGTCCGGCGTGCATTGCGTATTGTTGCCGGACCGATCAGCCACGAGGGCGTATCGAAGACACTTCTTGGGCAACCCAGTGTCCTCTCTGAACGGAGTCGTGTACCGCAACCAATCCGGTTGGTAGATCCGTTCCGCTTGCACCAACGGGTCGCATTCGGGTATCTCGCACCTGGAGCAGACAAAAAATTTACTCGTCTTGTCGGTCACGCACCATAATATTCCCCGAACCCGATCCAGTAACATTTTCCGCGACCGGGATTTACTTTTTTTTTTTTTTTTTGGCGACCTTGAAAAGTTTCATTTAAAGCCGTGGAGGCCTAAATCAACAAGCGTCGTAAGATTATCGCTAATGCGATCTGATTTACGGGACCGAAGAAAAATTCCGTTTCGTTAATGTTTCCATTTTGCCCGTATTAACATCTGCGAAGTGGATGAATCTACTTACCATTGTTTTGTCGAATAATCGATTGGAATAAATTATTGTTAGCGATTTTAATATAGGACTTAATATATATTTTTTTTTCGTATTTGTCTTGTTGTATTTTTATAATGTTATTAACGTTTAAAATTATTTTAAAATTGCCATTTTAGTATCGTGATTTGTCTATATATTAGCATATGGCTCCAGCATAAGTAGTAAAGATATAATTTAACAGTAGGTAATAAGGGCTAATAATACTAGTATACTAAATCTGAGGCTAACAATGAAAGTAAAAATGAAAGATTACAACAGAATTAAAAATAAAAATAAAACAAAAATTAATTTGGTAACAAAATTGGTAACATACGATTCTTTCCTTTCCCTGATTAGGCTTGAAATGGGTAACAGGCGCATATCTACATTGTGATTTGTCTACAAATTGGATTTCAACAAAATTAATCGGAAAACACTACAGATTTATGATAAATATCCAACGGATAAAAAAATTAATCGGAAAACACTACAGATTTATGATAAATATCCAACGGATAAAAACAGCGTTATATTTCGTCAAACAATCTTTTATGTGTTAGACAGAGTGATTTCGTGTATTCTATAACTTATAATTCTCTATAATCGATTGTCCTGATATACTTGCTTTATTTAATATAAATTTTCCAAAAATTAACCTTTAAGTCCATGTCTACATTTTAATTTCCTACTTGCAATCGTAATTATTGTCTATTTGCACTGGTAAACCGAACGTTAACTTTAAATAATAAACTTAATAATTTTGATATTTTTCAATTCTCTCTTAGAGTTAAAACATTGTATGAAAAATAATAATTTTTATTCACAATTATTGTAATTTATTGTTTATAATTAAATTATTATTATAAATACGTATGGTTGCTATTAGTAATTGATCTTTACTATGTATGGTGAAATTATTTTATTCATGTACTTACTAATTATCTCTGTACTCTATGCCCATTGGGCGTTTATAAAATAAATAATAAATTACAATTAGAAAAGTAATATGATCAAATATAACTATTTTATTTAGACGTTTACATCTAACAACTTTTTCGTAGTTTTCCCATTTATAGTTTCCTAGTTTTGTACTCTATCGTATTTATGTGATATTTATTCTTTGTTTTCCTTTTTTTTGCATTTCATAATTTATAAGTAAAGTTCAGACTATAAAGCATAATAAATAACAAAAATAGCATACATTATTTGAAAAAGGAAAAATAAAAAAGTATGATTAAAAATTAAATTAAATTAGGTATAAAATTATATAAAAAATGTTGAAAAAGTATTGGAAATTAAAAAAAAAAATTGATAACCAAGTATATAATTATATTCTCAGTTGTTATATTGACTCTATTATCCTATAAGATGTTTTAACATCGAAAAAAGCACACTACATTAACTAAATTTTAATTTCTTATAACTTAAAAATATATATTTTTATTTTATTTATTTATTTTTTTTCTCTATTATTTGTATAAATTTTTAGTATAACTCACAAATGTACCTACAACTGTCATTAACATATTATTGTAAATTGGAATTTTATTCCGTTAATAAAATATTATTATATTATTATTAAAGTGATTAGTGTATACTTCATACAAGTTGTTTCATTTAAATAAAACCCATAATAATCAATATTTGACGAAACATCACATAGTGTATTGTTAATGTCTTGTAATTGTTTTCAGCCTTTGATTTTTGAAAGTATACAATTTAATTTATTCGAAATGTTTCTTAGTTTTAATTTATGATGATATAAAAGTACTGACGGTAGATTAACAACTCTCGATGATAACATTGAGAATAATTGAACATTTAGTACAATAACTGTATTTCGTATTCTGTGTTACACTTAGATTGAGAGCTGTATTTACTGTCATACATAACTAGTATGTAGTATAATATACTATATTATAGTTATGTAACTAAGAAGCTAAATTTTACATTTTCTCTTAATTAAATTAATTTTTATTATTATAACACTATAAATATATATTTATTCCATATCTGGAATAATTGCATAAAAATAATAAAAAAGCATTCACATAAAAAAAGCCGAAAAAAATTGGTTTATTTAGAATTAAAATGTCATAAAACAAATGTATGCATAAAATGTACAATTATGTGTTACACATAAAGAAAAGCATATGTTTAAAATCTGAGCCTTATTTATAAGTATTTTGTTACATCATCAAAGCTTAACTTCCGTGAAATACAGCATATTAAAAAAAATTGAAATGATAACAAATAAATTATATTTTTCTTAAAACTATGATTATTGCATTTAATTATTCTGATAAAGCACGAAAAAATTATTTTGCACCGATGTAAAGTAATTTTGTTCGTTAGAAATATCGAATGTACTAAATAATTCTCTGTAGTTTGAAATCAGACACAGATTGCATTCGATGTGTAGTATGAATTTTGCATGGATCTAAATGCTATATTATTATTTTATCGGGTATACAGTACCTTATTCAAATACGTAATTGCCTTGAACGGTTTTAGAAATTTCAGATAAGTCAGCAACGGAGTTATGACAAATACGATCAATCAGATAAACGCACCTATATATATATATAATATAAAATATAAATAATTAATAAATAATAAATAAATAATAATAATAAATATGATTCTAATAATGTTAAAAGTTAAAAATGTTCTATTTAAGATATTTACACCAAAGAATTAATATAAATGAACTAACATGCTGTACTGTTTTATACGTCAAAAATTTGTGAAAATTGCAATGTTATCAGAGCTTCAGGGCTTTTTACTAATCAACAAATGCATTAATCGTTTACCGAGTACTACAATACCTGTAAATAGTTTCCGGCCTCATCTAAAATACGATGAGTTTTTCAGTTGATATAATCGAATAACAGTAATCTTGAAAGGCATGCAAACCAGGTTAAGCCCGTCAAACATGTCCTCATTGCATGGATTTTATTCGAAAAAAGTCGCCAAACGTCTTGTGTACATTGTGCATAAGAAAAGCGATTTAAGACTGAAAGGCCACTGATAATACATTTTATCGGTTTATTTTGTTTTTTAAAAAGTTTTTCCGTTTATCGGTAATTAAATCCGAAAAGTACGGAGGCGGGATCGAATACATACACGGATTACTCCCGATTTGACTGCGGTATCCATCCTTTATTCCAAAAGTCTATACTCCTGAAGGTAGACACCCTTTTTCTCGAATCACAGTTCCTCAACGATATTTATCTTGAAAGTATTTTTCCGATAATTATGGTGGTTATTGTTAACTTAATACTATAATTGCTATGTAAACGAGCAAACAACTATTTCGATAGTGTTTTGGAAATTAATCATACAACCATATTTTCAAATGCTCTAAATGCAAATAAGGAAAGAAAAAAGTTGGAGACAACGTGAAGATTTATTGACGAGCATTGATTGCTATAACTGATAATTTTATCGTAAAATCCAGTTTTATATATTATCGATATGTTATTCTACTAATTATCAATTATTCCACAAATCCAAATCATTGGAGTTAAAATGAGAATTATTTAAAACTATTAAATCTTGTAATGATTTTCTTTTTATGCACTATAACTACGACGAAAAATGTATTCGGTAAAATGTATTTCGGGCAGATGGACTTTTGAAAAAAGATCATTCGAGAATTCCCATTCGAGAAAAGTACCATGCACTTTGAGTGCAATGAAAATAGATCAATTACGACGAGATGGTTACAAACGGTGCGTAAAATTAAAATACGCATTTATTACACACATGTAATTCACATTTCGAGTACGGAGTGTGTTTACCTCGAATAATCAACATTATATATACCTATTCTAGTGACCATGCGCAGTCATTCGTATAGCCCTGCGGGTAGCCTCTGCATCATTTGGGCCTCAATACAATTTTTGTAAAATTTTTTTTTGTAAAAGTAACTCCTATTCTCGTTTTCGTGCATCATTTTCAAATACACGTAGGTATAGGCGTTTTTATTTATAAATTCAATATTAAAAGTCGTTGATTGAAATATGAAGCAAATAGCAAGAAAAAAAAAAAAAACTCGAAACAGAAAATTTAAATGTTAAATTTTGCTTTTAGAGGCCCCTAAGAGCTTGAACTTCATTACACCCCCCATTTCCCTGATCCCTGAAGTGACCAAGTATCCACCAAAATCCCTTATTCGAGTAGTCGTAATACATATGTACTTAATTCGTTCATGTTATAGCGCAAATAAATAATTTAATCATTGCCTGCACTCACTTGATACACAATTTTAATTATGTACATATTATCGACTCGAGTGCAATTGAAAATAATTAAATACAGTCAAAATGTGGAGATATTCTAGAGTGTTATTTTATCGTGGTTTGATGCAATTTTTAAAAATATTTAACAACTATACATATTGTTATATTATGCAATATATATGATCAAAATTAAATACTTGACATTTATTGGATTTTTTCTTAATCTCATGGGTATGTAGTCGGAATATTGTTAAACAATATTCAAATGAATTACGGTCGTATGATACTAAGCTTATTTATTTCCTAATATTTGTAATCAACTCCATTTTTTGTTATAATATAATAACAAACTGTGTGTTTCGAAATTTGATAACAGGGCTCGTAATAAAATAACGAAAATACGGTTTTCTAGTTTTAGATTTGAGTAATATTTTGACTCATAACTTATCTTTTGCGAGACTTTTGTTATTTGTTTATTTAGAATTTTGTTGCAAATATTGAACACTTATTATAACTTTCATTAAACTATTTATAGTTAAAACACAGTGCGATAAAATCGAATAGTACATTTAATTGTCAAGTTCTAGTAAAATATATTGGACCAGAGATTTTATATTATATCAGTCAATGAAGTGACCCGATTGATTGCTTCTAGGATAACTGACTAGATGTCACCCTTCGGGTTTCCAACTTAAAATAATATAATAAAAAAATAATGACATTATTATAGGTTACAGCGACAATGTATACCAAAAAATCCAACGACGGGCAAGAACGTGTTAAGGTAACTACTATGATTCTTAAATTGTTCTATTATATTTTTATTTTCTTGTTAAATTAGATTATAATATTCTGTAACTAATAATTTTCATCTCAAGTTGGTCGTTTTAAGTGAGCAAAGAAGGTAACGATCGGTATGTAAAATTTTTTTTAAAAAAATGTAAACAATTTGACGATGTACACAGATCTCCGACCGGATATCCGAAACGGTGCATCAGACATTTGTTCGATGTAAATACTATCTTAGATTTACCTGTACTTCAAGTCGCCCGCGGTGAAAATATAAGCGATCGGTGACAGGTTGGAGTACATGATCATGAGGCCGAACAGCAGACAGCCCACAAACTGGTACCGGCCCATGCCTAAAGAGACGAGCACGTTGTCGAGATTCGTCGGTGACATTGCGGTGAGCGAAAAAATTGAGCGTGTGCAGCAAATACGGTGAAAACCGTCGGGAAAGCATGTACTGCGACGGTTACTGTAATATATAAATACTTTTATTATTAAAAGAGAGAGATTCGGAGAGAGAGAGAGAGAGAGAGAGAAAGGCGATAAAACCTATCTCCGATCACGGTAACGAATAGTGCGGACAAGCGGTTCTATCCTTTGCTTATGTGTACGCCGAATGTGCGTTCAACCATAATAATTTAATAAGGCCGGAACGATATTCCAATAAGTTTTATCGCACATTGTGGGAACACTCATGTATAACAGTAATAATATCAAGACAATATTGTGATAACGGCACTCGTGTTCATAAACTCAGTGATGGCCAATTATACGTGGGCCAAATCTGGGATATTCAAGCATCGAGTAAAAAAAAAAAATTATTAATTTACATTTACTTGAAATATGTTACTTGTATAAATAAAATCTAAATTAATATTGAAAGTACGAGTTTTACTTACATATATGGTAGTCAAGATTTAGTAAATAATTAGATTTATAATTGTATATTTATACAGAGTGATGTAGGGTATTTTTGTGGCACAGGCAATTTCGTGACAATATTTATTATGACTTGAAAATTAAAATGATCTTTACAAACACCGTCATTTTAATGATTAATGTAATTTTCAAGTCTGTTTCGTAATAAGGAATTATATTATATTATATTATATTATATTATATTATACGTTTGATAAATAATATAACGACATTGTCTGTGCCGCTAAAATACCCTCCTCACCCTACTAAAATTGACAATTAAAAACGTTGTTAAACATGTTTAAAATATCTGTCTCTAATATTCAAACTTGATTTTAAACTCGAAGGAAATATTTTTTTTTTTTTACAGCTTTCGGTAAATAAAAGTTTAGCCACCACTTACTATACGTGACAAATTACCGAATACACGAATGTATAAGTGCACGTAATTATGATACGTTATAATGTGTTGCAAATGTACACAGTTATTACGTGTTGCACATATTATTATTATTATTATTATTATTATTATTATTATCAAAGAACGCGTTCGAGTATTATACTGACGATTTAATTCTCAGGATTTGTAGAAAAATGAGCTGTGCTCAATATAGTGTATCGTAGGTGTTTTGATCACAATAATTAAAAGTATAATATAATATTAATTAACACAATGAACGTAACCAAATCAATGTTTTTCGTCAACTTATTTCCAATTATTTTGCTTACATACTTTTGAAACATTTGATGAGAAAATTATCTTTGATATAATGTTTTTTCTCTTACCTTCTACTACTTCCTAATTCTACTTCCTTTCCTTACCATCGTTTATTATACAACTTACTTAGCGTGTAATAATGGGTGGTACTTATTTTTCCCAAAAATGATCTTCCGCTTTTCGCCCACGATTTATAATAAATTGTATAATTGTTGACCCGTAAGAATTTTTCGATGAAATGATCCCACCCGTCGTTTTCATTCAAACCACTCCCGAAAACCTAATTTTTGAACTTTTCGTTCACAATGGTGCTACAACCGGAGTGGATGATGAAGTCTAATATCCGGGTCCAAAAGTTAGGGGCCTTATCATAGAAGCAAATTTGGAGGGTATTTTTATCGTGAAAGATTTGAATAGTGCGTTAAACATTAAATTTACCAATACTTCAATAGTTATAGGGCCCCCCAGATTTACCTTATCATCGGAGCCCCACGATCCTAGTTCCGCCACTGTCCGTGTTCATCTTTTCAACAACAGCAATTTAATATTAAGTGTATTATAAGGAAATAAATTTTTCACTGTTATATTATGACACTGTAGTAGAAATGTGTAAAGTTAACAAACTCATCAATGTGACATCATGAAACTATTATAATGATTTAATTTATACTAATTGATGACAATAATTATTGTTACCTTATATATTTAACCGTCTGTTATGCGTGTTTCTTCTTTTAAAAACTTATTTAAAATTCAGCTATAGTTATAAAACCAATGCATATAATTGCATTTTAAATGGCAAAATATTAAAATTTTCTGTTTTCTAACAACTTATTTCATAAACTGGATATTTTGCAATTGTATTAATTGAAAAACTTAAAATTAATTTTTTTAAGTTGGTGAAAATATGAAAATACGATATAAAAATATGAAAATGTCATCCGCTTTTTTGATTTAAATGTTGCTATAGTTGCGTGAAAATCGTTGTTGAGATATTGAAATTTGTATATAAGTCGATTAAATAACTGCATGCGATTATAATTTACTTTTAGGGTGTTGCATCTCAATCTCTTATAGGTAATATATTTTATTTATTCATATGTACATAATATGTGTTAATTTGTATTATATATATAAGAGAAATTATACTGGAATTAGACTCAGATAATTATTTGAATAAGACTAAAAAAATCAGTTCATCCTGTTTGTTTTGCTATTGTCACTTAATTAATATACCGAACGCAATTTGCATGCTCAAGATCAAATAACTTATATCGACAAACCGATTACGGTCATTTTTTTTCAATAATATAATATTATCAATGTTTAATTATGAAGCATTTGAGAGTGGGATCGCTATAATTTATTTTCCTTTTATTGAATGGTCTTTTATCGTTAAATTAGGTCTCGTCATTATGTCACGTTACCGTGTATTCAGTAATAACATAATATTATTGTAATGTATGTTATAAGTCTATCACGATCATCATAAATAATATTTACGTACGTCGATGAAATAATACTAAAAGTTATAAGATTAGTACAGATATTATAGTTGACGAAACTATAAAGATTGAAAACTACTCAAGTTTGTTGTGAAAATATTTTTAAAAACTGTTAAGAGCGGATTCTACTAATTGTATTTCATTCGTCGTTTTTTTTGTAAAAATGAAAGTACAATCAACACACTCAAAAACAATTTCGAGCAAAACCCTGTACATTATAGATTTATTTTATTTATCTATTTTCTAGTTTATTTTTGTGCCAAATAAAAAATGAACTTTATTACAAAATTTGGTAGACATGATTACACACTCATCCCCTATTTCTTTGCGAGTTTGTAATTGATTATAATGTTATACGAATTTATTACGTTTTATATGTATTTCTATTGAACTCTTAAGTTCTTATAACCCAAATATTTTGCTTACTCTCAACAGAAATATGGAAGACCACGGGACTGGGTTAAATTCAGATTACAAAGTATGCGTTTTGCTGTGATAAAAGAAAAACGCATTTCAATCCGATTTAATTACGCGTATTTCAAGAACAAATAATAACATTATGTTTGATAAATAAATCTCAAAAGTTGCATTGTTGTTTTAATATTAGTTGTTATAAATGTATATATATATATATATATATATATATATATATATATAATGTATGTATGTATATATATATATATATATAAAATAAATATTTGAATAGTTTTAAAGTCGTAACAAAAAAAAAAAAAAATTGCAATCCATTATAGTAGTTGTGTAATAGGCGTGTCAGGAGTATTTAGTTCTTCAATAGTTGTCGTAATAATACAATTCCGGTACATACTAAGGCTTCAATGTTAATCTAAAATTACTTGACAATTGATGCCTTGTTGATTTTTCGAACACGTTTTAATTCACAAGTGTTGCTGGTGGTCTAGAGCTGTTTAACGAAATTAGATAATGTATATCATCATGTATAATGCCAATGTACATATATATCAACACTTGATTCGGTATCTGTCCAATTTGAGTTAGCAAGGAGAAAAAAAACCGTGTTAAGGAATTTATTTTAATTTTTTGTATTTATATGTGTAACACCTGTATGATTGGAATGACGGTCCTTATCTCCACACGGTCACCGAATTCAATAGAGATCTCATAATCTAACTGAAAGATCGAAAAAGAATCTTCACGAGTAATGGACGCACGCGAGCAAAGTTTAACCAAATTGTTATAATTGAAACTGTCTTAGCGAATTTACACAAACTTACTACATTATACATAAAATTAAACAATGGAAATGTATGTTTTTTCAGTATATTTACAAAACATGTGTTCTAGATCTATATACCTATTTGAAACATTTGAATGACTGATAATTATTTTTAAATCATGTATAAAATATGTGTTCCATGTGGTTGTAGTTTGTTGGTTTTATTACATAACGTTTGATTTAATGAATTAAATAAAATCATTAATTCTACATAATTTTTTAATTATATTCACTAACTGCTGGCTGTCGACATCTATTTTTTTTTTTTTTTTTTAGTATTTTTAATTATAATAAATACAGAATTTTAAGGTAACTTCATCTAGTTATGTTGCAGTTATAATAATAGATTTATGTATATTAAAAAATTATTTGATAAATGATATTATTTTTAAAACGTACGTTTATTATTCATTTTTCGTGGTTTCTTAAAAAAACAATTGATGTATTTTTTATAAAAAAAATTTTTAGTGTTATATTTAATTTTTAATTTTTTAGAATAGAGTATTTTTATTAACACGTACAGAGAATAAAAATAAGAATAGAAAAATTATTTTTTCAACCAAAACAAATTGCACTGAATAGGAACTTAATATTTAATCGCGTTATTATTGCAGTTTATCGCATTGATTGTGTTCAATGATTGAATTTATAATTATCATAAGTCTAATCGATCGGACTTCGAGTGTGCATAGAAAAGTGCAAACAATAAGAACTAATAATTCGATTATTATATCATTTTACTCACAAATATGTACTAACTTCATATTTATTGCCGTCAAATAGTAATCGGATTATTTTTCCGGACATTGACACAATTTATTTTTTATTCTGAACTTTATAAGCCCTGTAGTTGCGTTATTTTCGCGTTACAGTTTCCTACAATTAACAACTCGGGAGTAATGTCATAACATATCAGTCAAACCCGGTAATGATAGAAAATTAAAAACTGGCAGAGTCCATGTTGAGCCAAACATTATTATAGACGAAGGAAAACACATAAGTCAACTTTGAGTTAGAACTTTGATTAACATCATCGAATATCATCCGTCGCATATATTCACATATCACAGAACGAGGATTATTGGACGTCCAATTCATTCTTACATAACTCATTCGCGTTCAATATTTAATGATAATAAGTTATTATAATCTAATGTATTATCATGTTATAGGTACTGACTTGTGACTATCCTGCACGTGTCTTCTCGCAATTTAAACGAATTTTATGAAAACATGTCGTCTCTGATCGGTAACAGAGTAATAATAATTATACGAATTGTCGGTGTGCATTGTATTCGAAATGTTTATAAAATAACAGCAAACTTCAATAAATACCTAATATTATAAGTATGTATACTCACAGTCCGGCATAAGGTTATACATGATACAAGTGACGGCACTGACCACGAACATGCAGGACAAGGACATTTTTCTGGACATCCTTTCCATGGTCAACCAGCACAATAGGTTGGATGGGATCTCAACCATCATGACCAGCGAGAAGTTCAGATATTTGTTGCCGGCAATATCCGTAGAACTGATGTTCAGCCCGTAGTACACCAGCGTTGATGCTATCCTACACGGATGATGAGAACGCGGTTAATATTATGCATTATATAGTACGTTGATGTAACTGTATCATCAAACGTAACAGACGTAACATCAAAAAATGTAACGGCCAATTTTAATACGACTATTATAAGTGTCTGGCGTTAAATAAATCGTTTTATCGTTACTATAATGATTTCGCACATGAATGTATTATTAAATGACATTAGATGACAAAACCATTAGTAAAAATATCGAGTGCACGCAGCTTAAAATACAGGACAGAGAAGTTATAAGATATAAAATAATCATTAAATATGTAACTTAGCGTATACAGAAAATATGAAAATATGCATAAGATTCCTTCAAATGCGCACTAAAAATCTAACATATTATTTTAATTCTTATTTTTCTCTATCTAATCTAAAATTCGCTTTTTATGTTCAAAGAGTTATTTATTTTTGAACAAGATATTTGATTCATATACACTTCTTATGTACTTCATAAATTGTGTGCAGCTTATTTTTGTATACTATACATCAAACCACATTGGAAAAAAAAATTGAGAATATTTTATATTATCAATTGTGACGTTTCGGCCCTTTGTGGGGCTTACTGCTCACCCACCGTCCGAGGGGAACACTTGAACGGTGACCTATAGGCCGAACCGCGTGGTGTCTTCAAGGACACGTCAGTGGAACCTATAGGTTTTATTAGAAAATGTTAATAATAATAATAATAATAATAATAATAATAATAATAATAATAATAACAACATTTTGAATATGATGTGTAACGTTATATATATATATATATTAATTAATTTAAAAAGAAAAAACAAAATGGGGAATTCGAAAGACATTTTGGTCGATACTTTCGGTGGTTGATGCTGATCGTCGACTTCTCGCCCGCCGAGGGCCCATGGGTGTCGCTTAGCCCATCATCCTGTCGGCGTACTTATTCTTGAAGAAGAGGTGAGTCGAAATCAAGACGGAAATGTGACGTACACGTTGGATGGTGATGGAGACGGAGACGATGACGACGACGAACCAAAGACGGCGTCGGTGTAGAAAGTGAAGACCGCAGACGGCAGATGAAAGTCGGGTTAGCTGGGCAACGCGCGTATACAATTTGTGGGGGACAAAAAAAAAACACAACTATACACCGCGGTGTGCGTCAAACCATGGTGAGGCGGTGGCGGCGATCAGTCGCACAAAGGTCGGAATACCCGGACACTCCTATAGTATGGATAGGTGGTATGGGAGGTAAGGTACATATGATATGTGCGACATATTATATAATATTACTGATATAATATCGCTGGCACATATAATTATAATATTAATTAAGCGTAGGTCGCATATAAATTGGGAATTTGATTCTGATTAAATATTGATGATAATAAAATGTATAAACACGGGGATTAAAAATACCGTGACGTTACATAACCCCCCCAAAAAGTTGTTAAAGTAACTACCTAAAGGTGGAGACTGAAAACCACTTTTTGTAAGAGGAAAGGCACGGGATTTTAGGGGCCATAGACATATAGTGAACAAGAGAATATAACATAATAATTTTGATGGGGAACCTGATGATATTTATGAAACATAATAAAAACAGTTAGGGATCAATAAATAATCGATTAGGTTACGAACATAATAATAATAATACAAAGTTTACTTCACATTAGTGCAAGGGCACGTGATAATACTAAGTTCTGTAACCTGCACGTCTGTGCGAACACATTATAATAATAACTTTAAAGCCGCAGCCTCTAATAATAATAAGAAACCTAACGGGGGGAAATAGGGACTCTATATCTGTCTTTAACAATGATAATAATTATTTTGAACCACATAAGGTTATAATGTAAAATTTTTTTTCCTTTTAAATTTCGAAGAACAGAATTGAGATATTAAAATTTTAAATTATAAGTTCTACTGTAATTGATAAGTTAATAATTGGAGGACAATAATTTGAGAAATAAGTATTGTTGCACCTGAATGATCTACGTGGTAGGTGGTACATAAGGTTTGAGGTGGATAATATTATGGGTACCTATGGGTGTATCATCTTCAGGGTGAACTAATTCATAAGCGTTAACAGTTTTAATACTTTTAATTTTGAAAGGACCATCATAAAGGAGAAAGAATTTGGAGATTTTTTTATCTATTTGATTGCTTATCTTATGAGTACGGATTAGTACGAGATCGCCTACTTGAAAATGACTGGGATTTATTTTTTTTTCTTGTAGTTTTTTACGGGCTTCTGCTTTAGTTAATTGTACTTCTTGAGCTAATGTTAATTTTTTATTATAATTAAGAGGAAGATTATTGTAGGGGAATTGTACGAACTGTATTAATGGGTTGTGTTTTGAATCTTGAAGAAAAAGTGTTGAGGGAGTTTGATGGGTGGATTCATGACGTACGTTGTTGAGTGTCCACTCTATGTAGGGAACATACTGAGGCCATGATGAATGTTTCTGATGGCAATACGTTCTGAACATCCTACCTAGCTCTCTCATGACACGTTCAGCAGGGTTTGATTGAGGGTGATAGATACTTGTGTGAGATATCTGAATATTATATTTTTTAAGGGAAGTTTGCCAGTATTTACTAATAAATTGTCGACCATGGTCAGAAACAATATTTTTTGGGATACCATAATTTGGAAAATAATCGGTAATTAATTTTTTAATACAAATTTTAGCATTAGCACGTCGAAGTGGGTATAATTTAATAAAACGAGAGAAATTATCAACTATAACAAAAATATAAGAAAATTGAAAGATTCCTGTAGGGAGAGGGCCATAAAAGTCAACTAATAATTTATCGAGAGGTTTTTCAGAAAGGATGGGTTGCATAGGACCAGCAATTCGAGAAGTCTTCGGTTTGCACTTCTGACACAACTCACACGCTTGTACTACAGAACGGACAGTTCTATAAAAAGAAGGGAAATAACAAATATTTTTTAAAGAATGAGCAGTTTTAAGGGGACCCGTATGAGCATAATAATCATGAAATAAAATAATAATTTGTTTCACCATATGGTGAGGTAAATATAAAGACCAATGAATGTCATGTTTGAACTTTCGAATAAATAATATATTGTTTTTAAGAGTGTAATAATTGTGCCATGATGGTAAAGAATTTGAATTTAATAATAAGATAATTTTTAATAATTTTGGGTCTTTTTGTTGCTCTACTGAAATATTTTGAAAAAGAAGAATAATATCCGGGGGAACCGGGGGAGGTAGAGTATAATGTAATATGATTGGGGAGTCTTTGGGAGATTGATCGTCACGACCGAGAGGGTTACGCGAAAGAGCATCTATAGGATTTTCTTTCCCGGGGCAATGATAAATATTAAGATCAAACTCTTGGAGGACAAGTGTCCAACGGGTGAGACGGGTGTTTTTTAATTTACATGAGAATAAAAATGTTAATGCTTTGTGGTCAGTATATACGTTAACGGGATGACCAGTGATATAAATTCTAAATTTTTGACAGGCAAAGAGGATACCTAACAGTTCCAGTTCAGTCACCGTGTAGTTCCTTTCGGCACCACTAAGTGACCTACTTGCGAATGAAAGAGTATTACGTTGGCCGTCACTATCAATTTGGAATAATTCAGCCCCGAGTCCTATATAGGAAGCGTCGGTTTGAATACAGAAAGGTATATTAAAATTTGGGTGAGTGAGAGATATTTGAAGTGAGAATGCATCTTTAATTTTTTGAAAATCTAATTTGTTTTGTTCTGTGAATGTCCAGGGTGTGTCTTTGCAAATTAAGTGAGAGAGAGGGTGTAAGAGAGAAGAATGATTTTGTGAGAATTTACGATAAAAGTTACAGAAACCGAAAAATGATTGGAGGTCTTTTTTATTACGAGGTTCAGGAAAGTTTTGGAGAGCTTTGACTTTGTCGGGATCCATTATCATACCTTTAGGGGATATGAAATGGCCGAGAAATTTAATTTGTTTTTTAGTAAAGTGACATTTTTTAAATTTTAAAGTGAGACCTGCTAATGAAATTTTGTGAAAAATCCACTCAAGGGTGTCGAGATGATTTTCAAACGAAGGAGAAGATATTAAAATGTCATCAACATATGTATGAACATCATTTGGAGATGGACACGGTATAGAATAATTATTTAAGGCGGCTTCGAGACCTTTACCGAAGGCGGCATTGGAAATGTTAAGACCGAAAGGGACAACACAGAACTGGTACGAACGTCCGTCGTACAAAAAACTGGTGTACTGACGTACAGAGGGGTCTAAGGCAATCTGCCAATAGCCAGAAGAGAAGTCAAGGGAAGAGAAAAAGGATTTATTATTAAATTTCGCAAGAATATCATCGATAGGGGGAGACGCATCTCGGGTGGGAAGAATAATTGCATTTAATTTACGGGCATCTAAACATAAACGTATGGAACCATCAGTTTTAATAACAGTGACGAGTGGATTGTTGTACGGGGAGTCCGACCGTTCTATCACCCCCCACTTAATCATTTTGTCTATCTCTTGTTGGACAGCGGGACGGCGAGAGAAAGGCACAGGATAAGGTTTAATTTTATATGGTTCATGAGGTTTAACATTAAATTTATAAGTGAAAAATTTATGAAGGCCAGGTTTGTCTTGAAATATATGTTGATAATTTTGTAGAAGAGAAGTCATTAAATTTTGTTGAGAATTGTTAAGGGGAGTGTCAATGAGAGCAATATTTTTTTCAGTTTTAAAATGGAGAGATTGATATTCTGAGTCTGAAAGAGGTTCATACATTGTAGGAGAGATTTCTGATATATTAATATTTTTTAATGAATTAACTAAGCTGTTTGGGTCGTGATCTATGGTTAATTTGAAAGGTATTTTATTTTTAACAGAAGTAAGAGAGATAGTTTTTAAATTATAATCTATGGTCACCCCATTCTCCAGTAACCAGTCGGTTCCTAAAATAAGTTGCGTGGAGAGTTGGGGAACCACAAGAAAGATACCAAAGGTATTATAATCATTGATAGAAAAATTTAAATAAATTTGAGATTTAATTTTGATGGACTTGTTGCTGAGAGCTGTCGTTAACATTATGCCAGTGAGTGGAAAGAGTGGTATTTTATGTTGAGAGGGGTCTGATATTAATTTTGTATAAAGATTTTCTGAGATGGCGGATACCGAAGCACCGGAGTCGAGAAGAGCATTATATGAGTTATTGAAAAGTTTTATTGGAATTTCGGGGCGGTAATTTGGAGGGGGTACTATTTCATGACTAAGATCGAGTGGGTGGGTAAGTATAGAGATGAGAGGACTGTTGAAAGGAGACACAGTACACGTCCTCGCGGGCCTGGCCATAATCAGTTTCCCGAAGGGGCGGCTGTATTACTGGGTTGAGAGGATTGAACGGATTGATTGTTATTATTTTGTTGAGACCGACTATGGTAGTTGTTTTGACGGGGGGGATATCTATTGTTGTTGTAAGGGTTGGAAGAATTATAATTTGAATTTTGTTGCTGTGTGGGGACTTGAGACTGACTGTTTTGAGTACTATGAGGGGAGTGAGCTTGTTGGAGATGAGAGAGTTGTTGTATTAATTCATTGGTGGTGGTAATACGGAGACCTCTAAGTGCAACAGATACATGGAAAGCATAATGCGAAATAATCTGATCTACCATTTCGACCTGGTCGATGGGGGGTCTGAGGAATCTAGCCTTATTTATCCAGTCCATAGCATGTTTCTGGAGGGTACTATTATCTCGATGATAATGGGGACGATATAACTCATTTCGGACCGAACGTTGTTGGTTGCTGGACCAGAAATGGTTCCGAAATAACATTAAAAAATCTTTATAAACCGTGGGAGGGGGAAGGAGAGTGTGATACCACAAACGGGCATCGTCCACGAATTTAGATTTAATATAGTTGATCTTAACTTGATCGGGAACAGGAGGTTGAGTTAGGAAATATTGCTCAGCTTGTTCAAGAAAGTCTTCCGGGTGGACTGGGGTTAAGTTGCCATTGAAAGTGGAAAGTTTTGTGGTGTCAAAGTTTATACCGGAAATATTAGAGATGATTGTATTATTGTTGGAGGGCATGATACTATTAGGAAATGTATTGCTGAAAGAGGGGACCGAGATATTAGAAGTGTAAGGAGGGGCGGAGCAATGTGTTGAATGAGAGCTGGATATAGTTGTGGACGTTAAGAGATCGTTAAAAGAATTTTGAGAGACAGGTGGAACATTATTGAAAAGATTTTGTGGAGTAGGTTGAGGTTTGGAAGTTGTTACAGAGGGGAAAGAGATATTAGAAACATTATGAACTTTGTTTTCAAGAGCAGCTAAACGAGAGGCTTGTCCTTCGACGAGACTTAAACGGTCGGATAGAGCTTTGATGGTGTCTTGTAAGGCACGATGGGTTACAACCGTTTGTTTCTGAGATTCCTGGGAACGTTGTTGTTGATAGGAGAGGTCAGTTCGGGTTTCGATGATGTCTTTATGGAAATCAGATTGAAGTTGAGAGATCTTAGTACAATTCTCGATATCAATGTCATCTATACGGGAACAGAGCACGTCGATACGATTGTCTACCTCAGTGACCTTTCTATGGACATTGTCGAGTTGGGCACTGAAAGTGTGAGTGATATCATTTAACTTTTTTTCTAGACCAGCTAATGTGAGGGGACTATCAGTGGTGAGTGAGAGATCAGGTTCCCCTGTAGTGGACATGGTTAAATCAAAGTCAGCAACCGGAAGAAGTGGAAAAGGATATTTATGAGAAGGGTCGTACCTAACTGGGGGTTGTGTGACACGTTTACCGGCACCGTGCATGAGAGTGTGTATTTTTAATGATACAATAAAGCTTAATAAAATATGAAAATAAGAAATACCGAAGGACACCAACTAATAATAAAATATTTAAAATAATTAATAGTCGGGTACTTAAATAATTACATCGTTAAATTATTTAAAAATAATGAAATAATATTTAATTAAAATTGTTTTAATAAAATGATAAAGGAAAGTTTGAGTTCCCAGACGATTTAATAAATAATATTATAGAATAGATAAATGATAATAAAAATAAAATATTAGTGTAATATTTTAATTGCGATAAAGATTCAAATAAGATAATGTGAAAATAGAACACTGCTGAAATGTTGAAAATAATCCAAGTCAATTAGAAATAATAGAAAAAATAAAATAATAATAATAGTATGATAATATAATATAGTATGTAGAATCCAATATTTCTACAATATTATCTGCTAAATACAAGACTAACGGGCTAATTAAAAAAACTAATCAGACCGATGGAAATAATAACTAATATCTGGGAATGTCGAAAGACAAATTAAGTTAATTTTGAAATAGAAATAATGAGTAGATATAATATAATAATTGGGCCTTGGGCGGGCAGAGATAGCTTACGCAACAAAATCACCACCAAAATATCTTCTAAGTCATCGTCATATGGGGAGTTTTATTTATTTGATTACGGTAATACATTTACAAGGGAGAAATCCTAAGCTTGCACTTGATTCATTATTGGTATAGCAGAATAAAATATTACAAATAGCTTTTCTGTATATGAGGGGATTACACAATTTTCACATATCAGATATATAGAATTAATATCCAATGTTTTACTACAAAGAAAAAGAAAAGGTTTGTTTTCGTTTATTATAGTGTAGAGAAAATGTTTTAATGATTTTTTTGTAATAATGTGAATTGAATAAATATTATACTATAACATAATACAGTACGTTATGTCTACCAGGCAATGTCATATTATTAAAGGGAAGCGTTATTTAATTATTTAGTATATGAAATTTGTATATGTAAAAATTTGAATTAAATATCAGATAGTAAAATGAATTAAATTAAGTATGTTCCTAAGCAGGACATTGATAATATCCCGATTATTAATATAAAAAGTCGGCAGAAATCATATATGTGTGGGTAATGCGATGGTCAAAAGAATATTTAAATAACAAGGGAACAATACAAGGGGATATATAAATGTAATCATTATACCAAAAAGGGTCAGGGAGTTGACTGGTCGTGGAGAAGTGTCCGGTCATCACTTGGTCATTGTAGACTGGATACACCGTCACCCGCCGAAAGCCATCACCGCAGCACCAACACACAACGCAGGAACATTTCTGTAAAAACATTTGGGATAACAACAATCATATAGAGGGGACAAGTATGAAATATTAGATTAATAATTACCTGGGTAGGCATAACATACATTTTCAAATAATATAACAATTTTTTTTTTTTTTTTTTTGTAACAATAAAGAAAAATAATAAGAATACAGCTTTACCTATTGGATTTGAATAGGAAATTAATTCTTTCTTTTTTTTTTTTTTACATTTTTTTTTTTTTATTTATGATATACCAATAATGAAATAATTATAATTAAGTTTTTTAAAGAAAGAGATTGAGTAGGAAATTAATATATAATATTATACACACATCATACACATCATATTCAATTATTCAGTTATTACTTTTTTTCTTTTTTTTTTTTTTTTTTTTTTTTTTTTGTTTTTTTTTTTAAACTGTGATACTATGAAGTTTATCACTTCAAAATAATATAATAATAATAAAAAAAAAATATGCATGATTATATTAGGGAAATGGACACGAGGTTATCAGAAACCTCGTCCTGTCACGGTCGCCATATGTGACGTTTCGGCCCTTTGTGGGGCTTACTGCTCACCCACCGTCCGAGGGGAACACTTGAACGGTGACCTATAGGCCGAACCGCGTGGTGTCTTCAAGGACACGTCAGTGGAACCTATAGGTTTTATTAGAAAATGTTAATAATAATAATAATAATAATAATAATAATAATAATAATAATAATAACAACATTTTGAATATGATGTGTAACGTTATATATATATATATATTAATTAATTTAAAAAGAAAAAACAAAATGGGGAATTCGAAAGACATTTTGGTCGATACTTTCGGTGGTTGATGCTGATCGTCGACTTCTCGCCCGCCGAGGGCCCATGGGTGTCGCTTAGCCCATCATCCTGTCGGCGTACTTATTCTTGAAGAAGAGGTGAGTCGAAATCAAGACGGAAATGTGACGTACACGTTGGATGGTGATGGAGACGGAGACGATGACGACGACGAACCAAAGACGGCGTCGGTGTAGAAAGTGAAGACCGCAGACGGCAGATGAAAGTCGGGTTAGCTGGGCAACGCGCGTATACAATTTGTGGGGGACAAAAAAAAAACACAACTATACACCGCGGTGTGCGTCAAACCATGGTGAGGCGGTGGCGGCGATCAGTCGCACAAAGGTCGGAATACCCGGACACTCCTATAGTATGGATAGGTGGTATGGGAGGTAAGGTACATATGATATGTGCGACATATTATATAATATTACTGATATAATATCGCTGGCACATATAATTATAATATTAATTAAGCGTAGGTCGCATATAAATTGGGAATTTGATTCTGATTAAATATTGATGATAATAAAATGTATAAACACGGGGATTAAAAATACCGTGACGTTACACAATTAATAATTGTGCATATTAAAATATATTGGTAAAAATGTGTGAAATATACAAAAAACATCCCAGATATATATTTTTAATAAAAACCATTAAGTTACAGAAAAATGGGCAAAACAAATATGCAAATTCCTGCAGCATCAAAGATAGTGATTTAAATTAATAATAAATTAAATTGAAGAAAAAAAATATATCTGAAAACACTATAACTTCTCTGCTATAATAACTTTACAAATACCACGAGTAGTATTAAAAATTGTCGTCAATATAGATCCTTAAATACATCTCATACCACGTGAACGAACACCTGATCATTCTCCAGAATATTGTCGGTGAACGTATAACTTCTTCCAAGATATTAGTGGAAACTGGTTTCTCGTTTGCTTCGACCGCGTCGTTCTTGAACTGTCAAGTAATTTTATTTTTCGAATTAATTTCTCGACGAAAAAACTCGTGTTTTTATCAATTTGGTCATATTTAAATACATTACATGATACATAAATGATCTAGTGCGTATGTGTGTTAGGTGAAAACTTTTGACAAAAATCAGTTATTATTATAACTTAAACGCACTGTATACAATTCTCCACATTTTTTTTCGTATTATAAATTTTATTCAAAATTCTACGATATAATGGATAATTGTTGAATGACGTGATTGGATCAATATTTTAACCATATATAATGCTGTTTGAAATAAGTACTGCGGCTTATTGAACTGTGAACTTTCAACACCAATACAGAATGCTTTTTCGTTAAAATATGTCATTTACCAAATGACCTACTTGGGTAGGTACTAGAGATTAATGATGTGGTGTTATAACCTGGATTTTTCGAAAATCCAAAATATCTAGATTTTGTATTTTGAAATCCAAATTTTGTATTTTTGTATATAATCGAGTTTAAATTATTGAACCTACATATTACAACGGTCTTGATAGTTTTTAATTGTATTAGATTATTTAAAATAAAATTATAGTCGTGACTAGTTATTGAATAGTATAAGTTCTTAGATTTTATTTTAAACAAGCTGATCCCGTGCACTTCGTTGCTCGTTAAATATACTAACTCTATATGACTCAAACTTTGTTAAATTCATTATTTAATATTCGGTGGATGATGTTCTAGATTTATCTTAAGTTTTCTGTTGCCCGGAATAAAAATTCTGATTCGCAGCAGTATATTATCAGGTAAGCAATCTACCTGCGGTAGATCGCGGACCTAGTGCTGTTTGTACGTAAGTGTATGATTTAACTCTAATAAAGTATCAAAGTTATACCGAGTTTGACATAATACGGTGGATTAATATAATCAATTAATACATAATTCTAACCTAATCTTAACGTACTAAAATCCGAATAAAAAAAACCAAATTTAACTTTTTTTAAATTAGCCTATCTTCTTCCCACAGATCTGCACACAAACATTCATTTATTTATAATAGCTTATCCTGTGCACTTCGTGGCCCGGAAAAATCACAACAAATTTATGATTGTTCAACTCCTTTTTGGTGTAACTCACTGCAGAAAGTGCAACTCAGCCATGGGAGTCAAGGTCTTGGGAGCCAAGTAATCATGAGAGCCAAATAATAAAACACCAAATAATTATTATATTTATTTTATATATTACCAATGGCAACCACTAATAAATAAAAATTTCTATCGTAAATCTCAAAACTCCTGTTTGAGCACCTCCCGGGGGTGGTCAATCCCTTTTTTAAATTAACTCGGAGGAGTTCGATAACCAACACATTTTGCGATTCATTTTTATATTATATATAAAATGTATTAAAAAAAAAGATGATATATTTATTATGAATATATTATAAGTAATAAATAAAGTAATCCTAATTCAATATTTTAAAATCAAAATCTTGACTTTGAGAAAAATTCGGTTTTTTGAATCGGGAATCTGGATTATTAAACATCAGCGAATCCAAATGTTTTCTATCAAAAACTAAAACTATCGATCGTGTATACGTTTATAAAGAATCGTCTCAAATGGATAGATAAAATATTACTATTAATCGTGACCTCATGCGTGTTAGAATCTTACGATAGCAATACTTTAGGCCGGTTTACACACAATGATTTATTATAAGTTTTACTGGACATATAACAGACAAAACGTAAATTTTATAGTGTTTACAGGTTACAATTTTTTCTTGGTTTTTCCATCCCATATCCCAGTTTCAACTGTACTTAACTTGATTCTTCAGTAGGATTCAGTTTTTTTAATGATGTGGAAGAAGCACTGCTGTGGTTTTTTACCGTATTATGTCCCTAGTGTATATGCAACAGAATTTTCGTAGATCAGATATGTTTGAAAAAGAATACATAAAATACTACTCGAATCAAATTTTATACTGCTTATTAAATAATATAGATAAATATTTTATAATTATTAAAAAAAAAAAAAAACGAAATTAGGTATAAGGTCGTGTTCGGTAAAACGTACAATAAACCGTTGCGTGTAAACCAATGGCCTTTTCGTAGATCAATATGTTATAGTAATTATTAAGACTAAAATGTATCACCGTCGCCGTGAGTGGTCCTCGGGGCAGACCGTCTAATGGCTTTTTGTTCATCGTAGCTATTTTTTCCAGCACGCCGATCACTTTGTCGTGTTGACCTCGCATTTCCAACCACCTCATCGATTCGTCGGTCAGCCTACGCGTGGGTACCAGAACACAAAACACTGTTAGAACAACGCGCCTTCGGCACCGTCCGGGCCAAAGCGTGTTTATGGTGTTAGCACAACGCGTGCGTACGCGATAACTACCAGTAATACGACAGGAACAGCAGCGCAGGCGTGTTGAAGAACCGCAGCAACAGTCGCCAGTCTTTCACTTGGCTTGCAACCAGTGTCACCATCACGCTGCCGACGGGGCCGAAAACCCCCAGAACGACGTAGAAGAGCACCCGTTTACCGGGCAATACCGACTCCATGGCTGAAACCGTAATTATTCACTGAACATTTTATGTTGCCAAACATCTCTGAGATGTATGCATGTTTTGTGTTCAATATGGAACATCGCATTGCAATGTTACTAAATGGTTTCGGTTTTGTTTTATATATTACAACTATAGTAATTATATATATAATTGATAATGAAAACGCGATATAATTACAACCCTGTAATGATTCATTTGAGCTTTGAGCTTTGAAATATTGGTAGTAATCAGTAATCATGTAATTATAGTACTATATACATAAATAATTATTTACAGACAAACTAATTTCCAGATTTACAATTTTTAAATTATATATTTTATTGATAGCTGATAACTAGCTGGTCATACCATGCGTGCTATTTTAGTTAATTGTTATGGTTATGAGACATGTATATTTAAGTACCTATATATACATACATATATATATATTGTATATATGTACCTTTTTAATTAAGACAAGTGAAACAGCTATAATTCGTTTTGCAACAACTACAGTGTTCTTAAAGAACTTATTATTAATTCTTAAAGAATTAATTAATTTAATTAGAGTAAATAGTGGCTGTTTCTTTTTTATTTTTTTTTCAATCCGGAGATTGGTTTTTAACAAAATGTTTTATAATAAATTACTTCTCCATCTTTCTCTATCATTCGGTATATTCTTAAGTTCCCTATAGGAAGTGACTCCTGCATTCCGTATTATTTGACTAATGTATCTCGTCCTAGGTCTTCCTTTTGATCTTGTCCCCTCTATCATTCCTTCGATTATTATACTATGTAGTTCATCTCCATGCTTTAACGTGTGTCCTATCATCTGCCATCTTAATCTCTTTATAATGTCTATCAATGTTCGTTTTTCATCTAATATCCTCAGGAAGTCTTCATTTGATTTTCTTTCATTCCAGCTTATTCTCTGCATTTTTCTCCAATACCACATCTCGAATACTTCTAACATGTCTTTTTCTTTCTTATTAATTATCCAGGTCTCACTTCCGTATAATGCTACACGCTAGACGTATGTTTTTATGAGCCTTCGTTACTATGTTCATATTTTTTGATGTTAGTAATTTTCTCTTTTTGAAGAATGTATTCTTTGCTTGACCTATCCTGCTTCTGATTTTTTTGATTGATTTCCCGTCGTCTGTTATATTGCTGTCTAGATATTTAAATAGTTTACTTGGATAATTTCTTTGTTTTCTAATGATATATTATAGATGGTATGTTTTTTTGTAGCATACTAGGGCTTTGGTCTTGGCTGCATTTATTTTCAGACTATATTCTTTAAACGTGATATTCATTACATTTAATGTTGCTTGTAAGTCTTCCTCAGATGCTGCAAGAACGACTATATCATTAGCGAAGCGAAGCATTGTTATTAGTATCCTTCCTATTTTCACTCCAATTCATTTTTGTTCTAGACAAAGTTTTATGACATTTATTGATTTTTTTCAATAAATACATTGAACAATGCAGATAAAAATGGGCACTCTTGTCTCACACCTTTTTGGATTTTGGCAGTCACTGTTGTATTAATATTAATAATGATTTCTTGTTCTTCATAAATTTTATAGAGAATACGTCTGTCTTTAAAATCTATCTCAGTTTCTTCCAAAATCTTAAAGAGAATTTTCCAATTTATGCTATCAAATATTTTTTCTAGGTCAACAAAAACCATATAAGTGATTTTTGTCTTTCAATTTGTTTTTTAAGTATTACTCTCAGACCTAAAATAGTCTCTCCGGTTCCCTTGTTCTTCCGGAAATCATATTGATCGTTTACTAATCTAGCTTCTATCCTCTTACTTATCCTTTTACTTACAATTATTGCCAGTAATTAAGCCGCATACGATATCAAGCTAAAGGTCCTAAAATTTTTGAACTGGTTGGCTCTGGGTTTTTTTGGTAGGATAACTAATCTACTACATCCAAAATCTCTAAGAATTTTTCCAGTCTCGTATATTTGATATAATAGTTTGTACATTCTTTAGGCAACGCATCGAAATGAGAGAAAGTTGTGATATTAAATATGTTAAACAATCTATTTTTTCAGATAATGTAGATTCGGTGTCCGCAAGGGAAGGAAAAAAAATGATCGAGTTAACATTACGGTCGATGATGAAAAACATCACATATTACCTAGTATGAAAGTGGCCAAATACACTCCGCTAAATAAAGTAGAATTCATTATCTCTAGGACCAAAAACATTGAATAACAGGTGGTAAACGATTGAATGATGTACGCCAATGCCGTCATGACTCCACCAGAGACCATAGTGAACTTTCGACCGAATCTGTAAGCATATTGTTACACGTATAATACAATGTTATATAATTTTTGCTCTATTCATTTATGTTTATCCAAAGAACAAAAAAACGGACTTAAACAGACTTTACAAATATCTCCTTAATTTCCATCAGTATTTATGATGCAGTTCTATTATTGTTATTATATTTTTCTACATTGTACGAATAACATCGCAAAACCATCAAAAGAGAAAAATGTTAAAATAGAGACATTTTAGTTAAAATAATAGAAAAATAATAAAAAATTAACAATTAACGATTATATGCACGTAGCTATATAAGTTTTTCTATACATTACTTTGGCAGATAAAAGTGAATTAATGTGATAATTCACCGTTTTTAGGATTACGAAGTAAATATGCTAAATATGCTAAGTAAATATGTATGGAACAATATTATTAGTAGCGTACGCATTTTAAAGATAATTGCTTATTATTTTTATTGCTATAAAACTAAGTTATGTTAGCTATAAATTCGATTTATTCTACTTTATAGCAACTACACGAAATTTTGCTCTTTTTGTATTTCAATTTTTTTCATAAACTTTAAAGTACTTTGTTCGATTTTAATTAAAATGTTATGACATTTTTAGATTCTGAACGGAGTGAAGAATGTATTGATTTTACAATGATGTGTGTTTTTTTTTTTTTTTTTTTTGTGTCTGTCGACACGATTTGGGGCAGTAAAAATTTTTAAATGCGACGGGAAAAACCATAAAAAAATTTGGGAAAAACGGGAGTTTTACGCAAAACCAGTGTTCGACATAATCAAATTTTTTATTTTGCTATAACTCAAAAACTAATCTATGTAAATACTTGAAATTTTCACCAAATGTTTAGATTAGCGTTCTCTATACACCATTAAATTTTCAAAATATTTTGACTTTTATTAAGCTATTTATAGACGATTGAAATTTTCAATTTTTTTAAGTATTTTTTTTTTAAATAACGATAAAATTTTTTTGGCTGCTTAGAAAATCTTGAAAATTTAATACAAGGTTTCTTATAAGTTGTTCCTTGACTGATAAAAAAAAATCTAAAATCGTAAGACACAATTTTTTTTTATAAGTGCTCAAAGTTCCAATTTATACGAAATATGTAAAAATCACGATAATTTGCAAGTTATTTTGTAGATAAAAATTCATAAAATTTTTTCTGTTCATACTTAAGGTTCAAAATTTTAACACTAGGTTATCTATAAGCTACTCTTCAAAAATCTTTAAAAAAATTTCTACCGGAATTAGAGGAAAAAATTTTATGACTGTTTGAAATTTAAATATTTACGAAATTGCATAAAATAGCGATTTATTCTCAAACGATTTTAAATATTTTTTATAATTCAAAAAGTATAAGTCGCAGATTTTTGAAATTTCTACCAGCTGTTAAGATTGGTATTTCCTTTATGTCATATTTTTTTCAAAATATTATATTGATTTTTAAGCCACTTATAGGCATTTAAAATATTCGATTTTTTTATATTTTTTTTTATAATCGGTGATAAAAAAAATTTGGTTCGTACAAAATACCTGAAAATTTAATAGAAGATTCCACAGAAGTAGTTCTTAAAGTCATTCAAAAATTATTAAAATCCATAGGCACAATTTTTTTTTAAAAGCGTTTGAACAGCGAATATTGACATAAAATTACATGTAAAATATAATATAATATATAATATTCTAGACTGACAAAGATATCGTTTTTTTTTAAAATGCTCTAACTCAAAAATGAAAAACCGCAACAACTTGAAATTTTCACCAAATCTTTATATTGACGTTCTCTATACATGGTTAAGATTTCAAAGTATTTTGACATATTTTGACTTATTTATAGACAATTTAAATTTTCGATTTTTGTAAAATTTTTGTTTTTAAACATCTATAAAATTTAATTGGTTGAGCGAAATCTCTTGAAAATTGTATACTAGGTTTATAATAAGTTAAACTTATCGTAACTAAAAAATATCGGTGATCGGTTAACTCAATTTTTTTTTATAAGCCCTTAATGCTCAAATTTGTATAAAATGTGTAAAAATCACGATAATTTGCAAGTTATTTTGTAGATAAAAATTCATAAAATTTTTTCTGTTCATACTTAATGTTTAACATTTTAACACTAGGTTATCTATAAGCTACTCTTCAAAAATCTTTAAAAAAATTTCCACCGAAATTAGAGGAAAAAATTTTATGACTGTTTGAAATTTAAATATTTACGAAATTGCATAAAATAGCGATTTATTCTCAGACGATTTTAAATATTTGTTATAATTCAAAAAGTATAAGTCGCAGATTTTTGAAATGTCTACCAGCTGTTAAGATTGGTATTTCTTTTATGCAATATTTTTTTCAAAATATTATATTGATTTTTAAGCCACTTATAGGCATTTAAAATATTCGATTTTTTTACATTTTATTTTTATAATCGGTGATAAAAAAAATTTGGCTTCTACAAAATACTTGAAAATTTAATCGAAGATTCCACAGAAGTATTTCTTAATGTCATTCAAAAATTGTTAAAATCCATAGGCACAATTTTTTTTATAAGCGTTTGAACAGCGAATATTGACATAAAATTACATGTAATATATAATATAATGTAGAATGTTCTAGACTGACAAACTATATCGCTGTATGCAACTGCCAACCCATCCTAATTGAAAAATATATTTATCGTTTCAAAATAAAATATACTTTTTACAATGTTTTTAAATAACAATGTATTATATCCTAGACAAACATATGAACTCCGTTCAGAATCGTTATTCGTATACAATGATATCTATCATTGCATTCAAATTTAACAAATCCATTCCAATAATGACCTATCCTATAAGCGAGGTGCACTCCACCCCTAACTGTACAGCAGAGCGAGGCCCATCCGGTTCTTTTTTTCAAAATGAATTCAAAATAAATGTATTAGAAAAGTTACAATTTATTCTTATATTATTTAATATGTTCCAAGAACATGGCTCAATTGATTTTATTTTTTAATGTTTAATTTAATTTTTCAATTTATCGATACAAGTAGGTACATTTCTCTACATCTCCATTTCATCCACCCGCACTTAATCCTATGTTTTACATCAATGTCAAAGCCCCCATCCTTTTGAACAAAAGATCCTAAATATTTATAGCTCTCAACTTCACCTATCACATTACCATCTATTGTCAGTTGTCTTCTCATTCCATCAACTTCTTGGTCTCTTTGTCCAAAATCATACTCAATATACTCAGTTTTATTTCTACTAATTCTCAATTCCTTTTCTTCGAGGGCTAACCTCCACTCATTTACCTATTATTGACAACTTCTAGGTTTTCTCATATCAGAACTATATCATCCGCAAACATCATACACCATGGTATCTCACCCTGTATCTCTTTGAAACCTCATCCATTACCACTGAGAACAGGTAGGGGCTTAGAGCTGACCCCTGGTGCACACCTACTCCTATACTGAAACCTTCTGATACTCCACACCGACTCTTGACACTAGTACTCGACCCTTCATCCATATCCTGGATCAAATTAACATACATTTTTGGGACATTTTTTCTCATTAATGTCCACCTTAAAACTTCCCTTAGCACCCTGTCATACGCCTTTTCTAAATCTATAAACACCATGCATATTTTTTTATTCTTTTCTCTGTACTTCTCTACTAATTGCCTAACACAAAATAATGGCTCCATTGTCGATTTTCCTGGCATTAAACCAAACTGGTTTTCTGATATCGAGGTCTCACTTCTTATCCTCTTCTCTATAATCTTTTCCCAGATCTTCATACTATGACTCATGAGCTTTATTCCTCTATAGTTCCCACATTCTTGTATGTCTTCTTTTCCTTTAAATATTGGTACAATAAAACTCTTTCTCCAATCTTCTGGCATTTTTCCCTCTATTAGTACCTTATTAAAAAGATTTTTCAACCACCCAATGCTTACATCTCCTAAAATTTTCCACACCTCTACAGGTACTCCATCTGGTCCTACCGTTTTTATCTTTTTCATCGCCCTCACCGCATCTCTCACTTCCTCCTCGCCCACTAGACCAATCAATCCTTCATTCCATGACATACTCTCTAAAGCTTCTTTTGGATATTCCTCGTTCAGTAATTTCTCAAAATATTCTTTCCATCTTTTTTTCACATCCTCGTCATTTGTTAAAACTCTCTTATCCTCATTTTTATACACCAGACATCTTGGAAATCCTTGGATCGCTTTTCTCTCACCTTCGCCAGTCTATAAATTTCTTTTTCTCCTTCCTGTGTTCCTAGCCGCTCATATAACTCATCATACCTATTAAGCTTTGCTTTGCTTACCGCACTTTTCACTATTTTACATACATTTTTATACTCTATCCAATCTTCCCACTTCCTACTTTTTTGCCATACCTTAAATTGCTTTTTCTTACTCGCTACTACTCTCTGAATCTCCTCATCCCACCACCACGTTTCCTTGTCTTCTGGTAAACTACTTTTGGTTTCACCAACAACCTCTTTTGCTATGTTCTTAACACAAGTGACCATCCTTCTCCAAACCTCATTTATATCTCCCTCAACATTCCACACAGCTTTTTCTTTTAATTTCTTTATAAACTCCTTCTCTTTGTTTCCTATTAATTTCCACCACATAATTCTGATCTTCCCTGTCTTCCTTCTTTTGTTCATCTTTTTTCCACTACACCATACTTCCATTATCATCAACCTATGTTGTGTTATTACACTCTCTCCAGGAATTACTTTACAATCCTTTACTCTTTTTATATTGTCTCTCCTCCACATAAAATAATCAATCTGCGACCTCTTTCTTCCACTCTTGTATGTTATATAATGCTCTTCTCTTTTCCTAAAATATGTATTGATTACTGTAAGCTCATACAATTCTGCAAAATCCAAAACTTTTTCTCCAGCCTCATTCCTCTCGCCAAAACCATACCCTCCATGCACTCTTTCATACCCTACCCTCTCACTCCCTACGTGACCATTCATATCACCACCAATCACAGGATCCTCATTTCCTGGTATTGCTTGCATCACCTCATCCATCTCTCGCCAAAACGATTCCTTTTCACTTTCTTCACATCCTACTTACGGTGCATACGCACTTACTACGTTTAATACTTTCTCCTCGAATACTAATTTTACCGTAATAATTCTATCACTTTTCCTTCCTACGTCGACTACCTTAATTTTCATCTCATCATCCAATATTACTCCAACGCCATTCCTAGTACTAGTCCTACCTGAATATATTACCTTATAGCCCTCTCCTATTTCTTTTGCTTTCTCTCCTTTCCATTTAGTTTCCTGTACACAACAAATATTAACTTTCCTTCTCTTCAATACTTCTGCTAATTCTCTACTTCTGCCTGTCAACGTTCCAACATTCCACGTGCCTATTCTCACTTTAAATCTATCCCTCATACCTAGACTCAGATTTAACCCGGGGCGCAATGGTGATGTCCCAACACCGTTGACATTACCCGTGTTGGGTAGACCTGCACACATAACTGGTGGAACAGCTACCACACTGGCTGTCCGGGTGGTATCACACACTTTAACATCCAGGTCTCCTCCTCCTCTAGATATAATATTTCCTCTCACTTGTTGTCCCCGCGCACATCCGAGATGGGACAAACCGCCTAAGTATCGATAAGGACTCCTCATTCTATTTGACATAATTTTACACCGGCTGTCGACCTGACGCAACCACATTAGTCGCCCCTTACGACTGGCTGTGGAAACCGTGGAAATATTCTGACACCCCTTTCCACAGGGGATTATAAAAATTTTCGATAATAAATGAAAACCTGTTGAATATCTGTTAACAACGCGGATTAAAATCGTATTTGTTTATTTTTGGTCTTAGAAAAAAAAATTTTTAGAAAATAATTATCACTTGTTGATTTCCGGTTGGCAACGTCGTAAAAAAAAAAAAAAAAATAACCGAAAGTATTAAACTGCTAGCAACGCGGGTTGCTAACGAGTGAATACGTGGGAGGTATTGTTGGTGTAGCGCCAATTGTGGACAAGATGAGAAAAAATAGGCTGAGATGGTTTGGGCATGTGATGAGGCGAGAGGAAACGAATGCAGTAAGAGTGGTTATGAAGATGGACGTTGAAGGGAAAAGAGGAAGAGGAAGACCAAAAAAGAGATGGTTGGAGACTTTGAAGAATGACATGAGGGCTGTCGGTGTGTGCAGAGATGTGATTGACCGAGTAAAGTGGAGGTGTAGGACAAGGGTGGCCGACCCCATATAGTTGGGAGGAAGGCGAAGTAGAAAAGAAGAAGAAGAAGAAGTAGGTACATTTCTTAAAAACCTCTTGTTGTATCTTAAACATATTATTCTTATAAAATCTAAAACACAATACATTTCATTTACAGATTAACCTGAAAAAAGAAAAACAGCAGGTTTGTGATTATAAATATGTTTAATTAAAACATATTATTTATTAATAATTTAAGAAAATAACGATTTTAATTCAGTGCTTTTCTAAGGTTTTTTTTTAAAATTTGTAGAGCTTTAATACTTTATTTTAAGTTCCTTTATTTGGTTTTCTATTGATTAAAAATCCGTATTCTAATTATTAACATTATGAAATGAGTCGTCGAAAGCTACTATCTAAGCAGATTGAAGTATACCAAATGCGTTCGAAACTTATACCATAACCAGTAAATTTAATGATATTTCACCATGACATATTACTATGCTTTTCTGTTAGAACGAAACGTACACATCTTGGTTCGCGTGCGGGCGCACAGGCTACACGGATCATACAGAGTTGCCTACCCGAAACTTCTCCATGTGTTCAACAATCTCCGTGGTTTATATGCAGCAGGAAAAAATAATTATTTTGCTCGTCATCTCGTGATTAAATAATTTTTTATGTCACCCGTTGTCGTGCAGCCAATTTCCCTAATACGTGACCAAAATAGATCTTCGAAGTATTTATTGAGTGTATTTATAACACAATGGGAATAAGACGTACGTAACATTACATAATAAATATACATGGACGAATGGACCGGATAAGCATATCCAATCGTTCAACTCACTTATCCGAGACGATTCCCCACACCGGTATGCCGATGAACTGACCAAAGTTGTGAGCCGATCCCACCGAGGACAGCTTCCATTTGTTTTCCTCGCACATGAGTCCAAACTGCGAAATATGCAATCACAGTGAACGTACAATGATTTAGTTATATTATTTATGAATCTTGACGGTATTGCGTTATTATTATAGCAGAGGCGAGTCTAGGAATTCATAGCAGTGTGTGCCTTTATCTCAAAAAGTCCCTCTGTAGTTTAAAATACCTCTCAGTTATCACACGTTTAAATATGTTTCCCATTTGAAATAACAATATTAATAATAGTAGATTCGCCTATAATTATAAGTTAGTAGTAGTAAGATTCAAACATTTTCGCTTACAGGGGGAAAACTTTTGCCTTACGGGGAAGCTGAACTTTTCAAATATTTTCGGTAATCAAAAATCATTCATGTATAGATTGTCATTTCAATATTTCTGCCTTTCCCTTCTTACCGAATTTTTGCACTAGTGTTTAAATTTTTTTAATTTTCTTGTATCGGTAGACCCAAATAAAGATAAAAAAAATAAGATACGATTTTCTACAATTTTTTGTTAAAATTACTATGGAGGTCAAAAATAAAATATAGGTGACGGAAAAATTTACTGGGTATAGAATTAAAAAAAAAAAAATAAAAACATCAGACCAACTTTGGATTGTAAGGAAAAACAAGAAAATTTCTCATCCGAAATAAAATATTGGTGGTTAACCGTTTTCAAGTAAGAATATTTGTGTATTAACAACGGAATTTCGTACAGAGTAATATAACTCATGCGTCGATTAAAACGAATGGTTAACTTACTCACCTCGGTGCCGATGGTGTTCTCAGGGCGTTCGAACACCCAACTGTTCCAACACGTTTCTGTCACGTTCTGGTCGAATGCGCTCGGCACACACAGCGGCCCGTGACTACCATTGACCGGAATGTCCTCGGGTCCGGGCACGGCCACGGCGTATCGTTGACATTTCTGTGGTCGTCCTGTGTCGTCCCTGTAGGGTACCGTGAACCGCAGCCATTTCGGCTCATATGCCCGTGCCACCGTCTCCGGCGCATCACAACCCGGTATCTCGCACCTGCGGAACACGAATACGGTTATGGAGACGGTATGCTCGAGGATCTCTAACTTGACGGCCTTAGCTGCAGGAGCGGACAACAGCGATATGACCGGAGATTTTCGATTGGGTATTGAGTAAGCACGTACGAAAAATGCATATTGTATATTTGAAGATTGCACGACCGGAAAAAATGCATTTAAAGTACGGGGATTATTCTAAGCAAAACGTATCCCACGAGGACGCAAGCACCGAAAACGAACACTATGATTTTATATAATAATTTATTTCTGCACATTATATGGTTTTTCCTACCTGTACTTCAAGTCACCAGCGGTAAAGATATACAAGACAGAAGTGACATTGGCGTACAATATCATAATGCCGAACACCATACAGCTTAATGACTGGTATCGGCCAATGCCCACGTATTTGATTACGTTGTCGATATCCATCTGAAATCAATGCAATCGACAGGCTTAAAACAAACAATACGAACATTTGTTGGCTTAATAATGAATTGAATTATTTGAATAGCATATTGCACATTGAAAATCCCGTGGAATTGATATATAATGAGTGTGTAAATATATTTTTTTGTGGGGATTGATGGCGGTCAGGTTTTCCGATTTTATAATCCGAAATACAAGACGCCGCAACGCATACGTATAGGCAACCGAAATACTATGGTATAATGTTATGTTATGGAAACATTGGATCCGCGCTAAGTGTTTTAGAATAATATTTATTAATACTAATATATACTTAATGTTAGCTCAGTACAGCATATGACATAATACTTATACTATTAATACTAATATATACTTAATGTTAGCTCAGTACAGCATATGACATAATACTTATACTACTAATACTTAAGACATACATAACTAGTCTTTCGTTTATCAGAATACCAATCGGTTGATGGTGAAATATTAATTAAACAAATAACGAACGGGACGATTTAACGTACAGTGATGATTACGATATACGATTTTCGGAATTAGCCTACTATTTATACACATAATTTGTACAACATTTAAAGTTCTGATTGGAGAAGAATACACTGATTCATAATAGGATTTAATTTTTAACATTTTAACAGGCTCTTCTATATTGGTTTCTGTATTGTCACCGTTAGCAATACTATGTGGAATAGCAGTTAGATTGTTGTTAGTGCGAATCCAAATTTGAAAACGAAAAAACCTTCTCATGACGTTGTTCTCGGTAATTTATTTACGAATATCCAATTTAATAACGGGACGGGCATATTGAATCTGGGCCCGGTGAAGAAATATTATCGCGGTTCAAATTTTTTCCTCCGGTAACCTCCCGTATTTGACCCGTTCCGTGTACGTAGAAATAGACAAATGAACGGCATATCACATACTTTCGTAGCGAAATTATGTTTTCGTATTTAAAATGGTACGAGGTATTTAACAATGATAGACATGAACATTTTGTTTGCGTCAGTAAGACGATGACATTTACAATGTTTTGTCAGAAGCAGATTTTCAAAAGTGTAAATATCTATGTGAATGTAATGTAAATGTTTATTTAATAACCGTTTATTTTATTATCCCGGATTACTCGGTTTAAAGCTATAACATTAATAATCGGGTTTCAACAAAAATTAGACAAACTAATCATTTTTAGTATGATGAAAGAGTTGTATTATTTTATTCGTACAACACTACTCAGCATTTGAATTACGAAACCATGTTTTTGTCGTTTGAGCTGAAAGATTTAAATTATTTATCTAATCATGTGCTGCTGCCTATAATTGTTGCGATAACCGTCTATTATAACAGTTTGTTCATCCGTATAAAGTTTACGCGAAGTCATCTAGATTCTCGAAATGTTGATTGTCGTCGTTATTTTGGCGCACCAGCCGTTCCGTATGAAAATTAAATTAATTATTAAAGTACACATATTAATTTTATTATTACATAGTTATCAGCAAAAAGACATACTGGTATAATTTCACAAATCAATGGACAGTGCTCAGTCCCCAATATGTATATGTCAATAAATAACTATTACCGCCTGTAACCTGATTCCCTATTGTATTTATATAATATTCTATTGCTTAAAGTACGTAACTGGGAGTTATAGTTATAATACAATTATTTCCTATAATATGTAGAAACGTAATATAATATAATATTAGCTTCTCTTTAGAAAATATAAGTTTAACATAGCAATCAGGAGCGGATTTAGGTATGTGGGGGGCCATGGGCGGAATGGCATTGCGGGGGCCTCTTACACATAAACAAGAAAATATAAATAATAATATATTTGTAATATAATATATTATGATATAATATAATATATTTTTTTACTTATTAAATAACCTTTATTATTATATTTAGTAGTAGTAACAATTAACTACTTATATAATAATAAATTAAATTAATGTTCAATATTATTTAATTAAATATGAGTAAATATAAATAAAATATTTTTTCTGTATCCTCATTTAAATACCATAAAATTGTGAGGGCCCTGAATTTGTGGGGGCCCCTGGACTGCAGCCTACTCAGCCCTCCCCTAAATCTGGCACTGATAGAAATTCGCTAATACATACTCTATACCCGATTATTTGTTTATAAATACATTTATAATTGGATCACAATTTCGACGAACTTACGTTAGCGCATGATTACATATTTTGCATTTTTTATACTAATTTATACCATATAATATTATATTTTTAACTATAAAATTGTAATTTTTTTTTTTTAGAATATATATAATATAAAATTAATTAATTAATCATTATAAATTAAATACTATTTCCATGTTGATTTCCATGATTATTTAACACATTATTTTATTGATACTAATTCAATCATTAACTATTTGTGAGCATATAGTACTTAACGACCACTACATTTTTAGCAAATATCATTACTTATAAATAGGGCTCGGATTTTAAAGCATTATAAATAACAAAAAAAGCACAAAATCTTTGTCAAAAAGCAAAAATGAAGCATATTTATTTTTTAAAAAGCAAAAAAAAGTATGACTAAAAATTAACATTAATTATAAATAATTTTATCAAATTGAAAAAATTTAAAAAGATTTAAAAATTAATTTAAGTTAAAAAAACAATTTACTATCATGTATTTAGCTAGCTTTTCATTACTGAAACTGACTCTATTATCCGATAGGATGTTTTTATATATAGAGAACAAACTATTTTTTTTCTATGTGACACTTTTGTTTCACAAAGTTTGCAATATAAATCGATCCATCTGTTTGAAAAAATTCTTCACCAAATTCTAACTCTATTTTTTTTAATAAACTCATTTGTTTTAACTTTTGGAATTTTAATAAATTACAACACTATAAATCACTATAAAACTTAAATTTTGAACTGGTCGATAACGATGTTATACGAGT
>JASXSY010000434.1:0-59736 GCA_034509805.1 Sipha maydis
GTATGAGCTTTTTTAAACTAATATTTTACAAATTCATATTTGGCTTATATATTAATATATTATAAGAAACTCAATGATTATACAAATAATTTTCTTAAAGTTAATAAAATAAGTCAGTTTTCTCTAGTATTGAAGCTAACAACGTAAAATTGCTTGTACTGAATGCAAATTTGTTGTATGTTAGTAATACAGAGATAACAAATACAGGTGTGATATCCTTTCAAAAGCGTGTATTAGATTTTAAAATTACAATATTTATTTTTATGAAAATTTTAAATCAATGATGTATAAAAATTATTTTAAATGTAGAGCAAAATATGTGACTTATGTTCTTATATGGTTTTTTGCAAATCAGTAAAAATTTAAAAAAAAGTAGAATTCTCTTAGCATTCTTTAGGTTCTAACATGTAATTTACATATTATACGCTATAAATCATTAATCATTAACTTCTTTCAAATATATAATTAAATTATTTTCACCATAGGTGACGATTTCTACTAATTGATATGTCAAAAAGGTACTAAATTAAATTTGTTCATTAATTCAGAATCTTATTACCATAAGCCAATTTTATAAACATTTTTTCTAATCTAAATTGGATAAAAAACATTTTTATAGGTTGGTTTTATTTATCATTTTATGGCTAAATTCTCCCCCTGTCCTATCTAAATCAAAATCTAATCTAATTTTTCATTTCTTAGGTATATAGAATAAGTTGCCTAAATTTTAATTACCTAAAATGATAAGTTCCTTCTACTTGTCCAAATCCAGATCCAGGTACGATACAAATACCAGTGCTTTCTAAAAGTTGAAAAGCATAAAATGCATTTGGTTCAATTCCTTGACTTTTAGCTTCTTTAATTGCTTTTTCAGGTAACTTAAACTATAAACAAAATAAAAATTAATATTTGTGAAAAGCAGTATTCAAATATAAAATAAACTTACTTGTGGGAAAGCATACATAGCTCCTTGAACTGGATTACAAGACATTCCTGGAATACTGTTAAATGTATCAGCTACTAATTTAGCTCTTTCTGCTAATGATTTTAATACGCTAATTTTTTCTTCTGTAAAACTCTCATATGATGGTTCACCTGGCCTTGGAGGATTAACAACACAATCCATCACAGTCTGTTTTAATGAAAAACCATGAAATTTATAAAAAAAAAATCTTTTTTAAAAAATGTCACTTACCTGACCGAGAACTGTAGGACATAACATAGCTGATATAGATTTAAGTAACATTGCCTTTACTTCAGGATCTAAATTAATTACTTCTGTGTAACCACCTCTTAAACCACATTCTCCCATATAACCTAAAATTATTTATTTATTTTTTCTACTTTAACATCTAATTAATATATTTTTTTTTAATTAAATAAAAGTATTACCTTTTGAACAAGACATAAATGAAGCTAATTCCATTTCACTGTAAGGAGGTCCTAATTCAGTTAGCACTTTTTTAAATGAATAAAATTTACTTCCTTCAGCATATACATTATCTTGATATACCTAATTTAATAATAAAAATGGTAAGTGAATACTGTATAATAATAAAACACTATTAAAAATAAAATAGTTCTCAAATAATATTACCTCATCAGCAAGTAAAAACAGTTTTTCTTTGTATGCAAATTTGATAACATCCTCCACATTTTCTCTAGTTAATACTTGACCTAAAAAATAAATATAATAAATTTAAGTATTAAATAAATACCTTTTTGTTGCACAAAAATATAAAATATTTTTGAATAATTAGATATTAGTATTTAATAAATTAATAAAATAAGATGGACAATGGTTTCAGACTTTTTTTTTAAAATAAAGTATAGCAAATAAGATTAACAGACCCACTTGCTTCATTTACAATAATATTTACTTTGTCAGATATAAAACACAAAAAAAAGTAATTTTACACTACATAAAAACTTAAAATAATTGTTAAATAATAACAAACCAGTTGGATTGCCAGGATTAATAACCACAATGGCTCGAGGATTACAATGTTTCCGTGCTTCGGTTATGGATCGTTCTAATTCATTCACATCCAAACCCCAATTTTTAGATTCATCTAAATAGTATCCAACCTAATAAAAATAATAGTATAATAATGAACTTAATTGCTAAGCATAAACCAAAAATTTTAACTTTTATTAATTCTAAGTCTCAAGGAACCATACATAATTCACTAGAATTAAGTACCTACACATATTAAAGTGAAACATTTAAATATACTGCTAGTAAAATAAAATAAATGATTTTAATGAAAATAATAATTAATTAAGGATTTTGTAATTTAAATTAAAACTAAATAATTAAATTCTCATACATTTATTAATAGTTGGTATGTAGATTTCCTAGAAAATACTGTTATTCAGTTTATCATTGTTATAAAATACTAAAACATTCATTGATATTAATTATTAATTAAATTTAATGGCATACATTTTCTATAAATACATACCAATTAAACATATAACTATGAAAAACTATTTGAAATAATAAAAATGTAACTATATTATAGTATATTAAAATATACTTTCTAATTAATTTACATCTAGTTTTGTGTAATTATGACTGTTAATTTTTGGAGTAATGTAATCATTAAAATAACTGATTAGATTTTTAACTTTTTTTTTTTTTAATTTCTATCAACAGTATTCATAATTGAATAATTATATTTTCTTATCAAATAAAGATCATTATTAAACACAAGCATCATTAGTTTTTCAACAACAAATGTAAATGTGCCTTAATGATTAAAACAGTTAATATTATTTTATACCTATTTCCATATAATATATTGAAAATAATAATAATAATAATAATACATATATTTCATAATAATTAAAAAATGTTATTTCTTAACTATGACTATAGCTAAATTCAATTAATCCACATGGTTTATTTTTAATAAAAGTAACAAGTATGATATTATATTAATAGTAACATTATAACATATATAATTGACAAATATGAAAATTTAGGTAACCTAACTTCTTATTGTATGAAATGTTAGTTTAATTTTGTTAAATTAAAACATACACCAATACAGTAATATGATCTATAAGTAAAACCTAAATAATCTTAATTAATGAATTATTGATATTACTAACCTGTTTCATGTTAAATTCTGCTAAAGTAGCAGAATATAATGGATATTGTGGAATAGGAATTAAAACACCTGGTTTTTTCCCATCAACATCAGCCACCATTAATCGCAGAATAGCCTAAAATAATGAATCAATAAGTAAATTTATACAAGACAAAATTGTAGTTTATTTAGTTGAAAGTTAAAAATAAGATAAAATATTAAATTTAATACATAAAAATTATTCTTTACTTTTATTCCATCTGATGCACCAGCACACAGAATGACATTTAAGTAATCACAAGGGATACCATCTCGACATTCGATATACTCAGCAACATGTTTTCTTATTATTTCTATGCCTGGAGAATCTGTATATGATCCTATAAAATGTATTATGTATGGTATATGAATAATATAATTTTAAACACTAATAACTTATATAAAATAACTCAATTCCTTTTTTACCCAATATTGTCCCCCAGCATTTCTATAATGTATATTATGATTAAAACTTGAATAAGGAGTTGAATAGATCAAAACATGCTAAGTAATATATATACTTGATATAGGCGATCGATCATTTTTAAAATTAAAATAGCATCAATAATTTTATTTTTATAAAAATTTAAAAACATTTTTTTAAGGTATTGCATACAATTTAAATAAATATTTATAACTAATGCAGGGAATAAATAATATAATAGTATAATACTGTTTAAATAACACCTAAGACAATATCATAATAAATTAAAAATGTAATATGGTAAAATTATTTAGAGCAGTATTTTATAATTTAATGGCCATAGTATTTTAAGTTCTTAAGCCAATACATAACAAACAGCAATTTAAATTAATATTGATTAATGGTTACCAGTAGTAGTCAAGAATAATTTTAAATAATTTATTAACTTCTTTAACAATTCAAGCTATCAAGGACATGTTAATTAGTTTAATAAGTCTAAAAATTCATTCTGGTTTGTAAATCATTGAAACATTACCTCAGTACTATAAAGTAAAATTTTGAATAGCTATAATATTGTATATTAGTTATCTTAATTTACTACTTTAATAATTAAGATATATTCAAAAGTTAGTACATTAATGATTGTATGAATCTTAAATGTATGATATAACATTATTTTTAAGTATATATAAGTTAAAAATTAAAGTTATAATTACCAACACTACCACCTCTACACCCATCCAAAATAGTTCTTGCACGTTCTTTGACATCTTCAGGATAGCGATCATCATCTAATAAGTCTGGTTGAGCAACTAAAGCTAAAACCTATATATATATATAAAGATACATTACTTTTAATTAATTAATAACCAATCAGATATTTAATGATCTTTAGTTTATCTATAAGAGCACCATAGTCTAAGCACCTCTCAGGGTGGATCAACATTTCTAATAATTTATAATTATCTTAATTTCATTTAAATTTTTTATTGATTACCTGATCCAACTTAGATTTTTTTTTTTGATATAATGACTTCTATCTATTAATATTAATAAATAATGAACATACCATATAATTTTGAAACCCTGATGTTTATGGATGAGTTCCTTAAATTTAAATTATTGTAAGTATTTATATATTTTAAATTATATTTGACTATAACTATAAATAATTGTCGATTAAATAATAGAAATAAACAATTTGATAAAAAATGAATACTAAAATAAAATTCCTGAACTTTAATCAATTAATAAGAAAAACTTAACAGGAGTTACTGAGTTAAACAATAATATATATAAAAAAATGTTTAAATAATTCAAACTAATTTTAAATTTATTCAATTTATAAATTGTATTAGAGAGTATATAATCATACCTGTCTAATGAATGTAATTGGCTTCTGTCCCATAGCATGACAATCACCAATATTTGCTTTAAGTACTTCTTTAAAAGGTTTTTCAACTCCCTATTATTAAAAATTAAAATAAATTATTAGATGTTTTACTAAAAGAAAATATAAAATATACATACCGTTTTTAATTCATTTTCAATTTGTGTGGCTCTTATCAATAATGGCCCTCTTACAGCGTATTCCATTATCCTTACATTTGGATTCATGTTCTCTAGATTTAGTACTTTTTGACAAGACGGCATGTTTTGGCTGGTGGAAAAGTTCCTTGATTCCACAGAAAACCTCAAAAATGGGGAAAATTCTAAATGTGACTTGACTTTACAGCATAAATGGTGATTTGCTGAGCATCTGACAAATGTATTTAGTCTTTGCAAAGACATTTTGAGTTTTTTTTTTTTTACAAAAAATAGTTTTATAAAAAAAAAAACTGGCAAAACGACACACAGAGAGAGCAACAACTTGGTTAAGTACGTGTTATGAGTTATTAGAACATTTATACAGTGAAGACGTAAACAGTACAGAACAATGAATTATAAATTAGTGTAACGATTATTGTAATTATGCAGCTCGTACTATTATCTACTGGTAATTTGACATTTGTAATCTATTGACTAACAGCCAAGTGTTATCGAAAAGAAAATTGGACTCGGCACAAAAAAGCTACAAACTTTGATCGACCTGAATAAAAGTTTATCTTTAATGTAATTGGCTCGAATTTTCCGCAAATATGTCAATAAACAAAAGGAAATAAGTGCACAAAAAAAAAAAAACTACCTGTTTTCTTACCTATTTATAGTATACAAAACTTTACACACGCGTGTTATTTAATAAAAAAAAAAAAAAAAAGCTGAGAAAAAGTATTTCTGTGACTCTTACTTTTTATGCGTTGCAGTAGCACGCAAAATATCAACTGGGTAGTTTTCCAAAAATCAGTATAGCCCTAACGGTGGCACTAAAGTACTTGTCTCAATGGCGCTAAAACACGACTGAACGCACGGGCATTCATGTATCTACATGCACTTGACACACACAGGCTGACTCACGATACAAACCCTATCTTACGTGTTCTTGTGAAACAAAAAAAAATGTGTTACCGTCATAAAAGTCCGTATTCGATCGAAATGTTTATTTTCATATTATTCTCGTTAATGCACCGGCAGCGAAGAGGAACGATCAATAAAATCGATTTAGCCTTGTGCCCGTATCGTTATTATTACCTTTATTCATAAATTAATGACCTAAATATTACGTGCAAACTTTTTGTAGCAATTATTCCCACTTTAACTGCTGAACATAAAAACGTAAATATTTTCCGTAATCTCGCTGAAACTCCGCGTAACTGTGCTACGCATTATACAGTATTGCAATGACTGTGTACCTATTTTATGCGAGTCACGGGGACGGGGATCGAAATAAATAATATACATTGATCGATGAATTAATTATTAGATTATAATATTGCGCGTCGGCGATTTGTACGTGTGATAAGCTAAAAAACGATGTGTTAGCCATTTAATATAACTCGTATTGCACCGTTTTATAATGTTAAGACAAATTGCACCTGAAAGGTGTAAAAATATGGTATGAATCTCACGCTGACATAGAACATCTGCCATTTATGCAAGCACGGTAATAACAAAAAACGATCGATTATGATTTAAAAAAACCCCAAAAACGTAAATTGAAATCTAATTATTCACTAAATAAAATGCAGACTAAATATTGTGTTCCGAGATCACCACGATTTCCTGCAGAGATTGATTTTTGTTTCATTCCAAGTTCGGCCAAACTAAGACTCGATGGTTCAACAACACTAATTAATGTTTTTCAAACTTTTCAAGTATTTAGTATCGAAATGATCGATTACATCAAATTTTGAAAATTACCGTCAATAGTTACATGGTTTTCATTGGATCCCCACTTCCTTCGAAACCGCTCATGTTGGGTTTTTTTTTATCAAACACAACTTTTTATTTTTCGATGGGTAATATTTTATCTGCTGAACTCGTTATAGCCGATGTCGGAATCACTGAATTGTACTACATTATATAATATTACATAATATAACTACGGATCAAACTCTGACACTATCACTCGTTAGGAAAACAAGTGACTCTTTTTGTGTTTCGGTTTTAAAACGATAAGAAAAAAATAGAAAATATATGTAGCACGCAAATATGCAATATAATGCAATTCGTTCGTTAAGTTGTCGATCGGTTTGTATTTCCACCACATCTCCCTACTCCGTATCTATTTGAAAATCAACCGGACGTTCGTGAAGTTATGATGAAATATTGAATTATAGTACAATAATGAAATAACAAATAATAAACCGTGACGAGTATGTTCGAATGAAAAAAATAAAATATTTAACTTGTTTTGCATAATTAATCCGTCGTACTCGAGCGTCTCAAAAATGTAAACGGTTTAATTGAGTTTAGCCGTCAACGAGATAGATGCGTGTGGACGACAAAATACTTCAATTGTTAAGCAGTTAAACCATTTAAAAACGTCTATTGTGCTTCAAATAAAGTAAATTATTACTCAAACCAAGGCTGAACATAAAACTACTGTACAACTGTTATAACTACTGTTTTCGTATTATGCACCGTTCACGAACGTGAGAGGGCCAATTTGCTATACGTTTAGAAATACGCGCGCATCAATCATCAATAACTAAATCAATAGATATTAATAAACTGGTAAAAGTCTACTTGCTCCAAGCTTTGGAATTATAAAATTACCGCACACAGATAGAACAATATGAAATTCTACAATGAAAGCAACTGGTCTCTAGCTATAAAATTAGTACCTATTTAGAAGGTAAATGTGTACAGTGAATAATTAAATACTAAATAATGGTACACTGTGGTCTGTGATAGCTATTTAGAATTTAGGTGGTACTAGTCAGTAGCGGTCACCGACGGTGTATTTATAAATCAATTCGTGGGTTGTGAGTAGCATAATATTATATTATTGCACAATATTTCCATAATGTTTCTGTATAATACTACTCGTAAGTATCTGATAAATGCCATTTTTTAAAAAAAGATTCTGTTCACTGAAAAACTATTGCCAGAATTATAAGTCGTTCCATAAATCTCAATTAATTGGATTTACACGTGTAAAACAATGAGAATTGGAAAAGTATTATTATTATTATTATTTTTTTAATCACATTATTAAACATTTGTTTTTTCATAGATTACGTTAAACAAATAATTTATAACACCTTCAAAATTAATAGCATCTTTTATCAGTGTATTTATTTATACATATACATTAGATAATAATACACCATTTAGGTACTAATCTGTTGAGGCGTGGTTATCGAAATATCTAATGGACTACCTATCAAGAATTCAAAACATCAAGTAGATACAGTGTGAGTCAGTAAACAGTAGTAGATCACTCTCATATACCTAATGGTATCCTTGACCGGCGCTAGATTTTGCAAGTCCCTAGGCAAAATATGCAATAGCATTGCAATTTGAAGTCCATATAGGATTACATACATACATAGATATATTAACTAGTCACAGCCCTGAATATGTTAAACTCTTTTTACAATCATAGTTAATAGATCTTTGGACTATAGTTACATTCGTTATAATTGTTATGCAACCACTGGTTAATGATAATGATTTTTTTGGTAGAAAATAATAATACATCATCTAATTACTTATTTCGATTCTCGGTTGAAAACAGGACCGAATCTACAGTTAGATAATTGTGTGCAGTATTTAATATTTTAGTATTTTAGTGAGCCGTATTCATAGTTAACGCTCAATGCGTTTATACGACGTATAGTTTAAAGATATTGTCATGCTTTTTTTAACAAAGTTCATCGAACGCCTTGCAATTTGATTCAACGCAAGAGCAGTGCAACCGGTGCACTTATAAAAGGCCCCGCGGAAGTGAAACACTACAGAAAAACAAATCATCGCCGACCAAATATTATAATTTAGAAAAGATAACTTTATTACCTAATAAGAGTATTATGTTTTTCAAACTACAATTGAAATAATAGTTCTGTAATATCCTAGAGAACTATAATAATGTAATTTATTTATAATAACACTGGCTATTGACATTATAAACATAATATTTGTAATATTATTGTTAATAGTAATTGTTATGTAATATTGTATTTAAACCATGTTACGCGAGATCCTGCAATTTGTAGTTCGGTCCTGCAATGGATTCAATTTTGTATTTATATATTATGTGATGTCTGTGCCGTCTTAACTACCAATAATATCCTATGGCAACAACATATGATGCCCCTTCCCTCAAACAATTGTTGTAAAATTGACCTTACATTTATAGCGTATAATTTACATCATTCTTAAGTATATTTAATAAATATTAACCAAGGTACTTCTTATTTTCTATTATTATTATTATTATTATTATTATTATAATCTTATTTATATACATGTATTTATTTTGTTTTGATGATGTTTCAAAGTTAATACAGATTTCAATACTTTGGTAAAAACGTTTTAAAGTAAAAAAGTAATAAAAAAATTATTTTATTCATAGAACATTACATAACAATTTTAAAAAATCTTTTTACATGTAATAATAAGTTATATATGATATATGAACACAATCATTCAGAGTAATTATTACAATTACCTTTTATATTTATAAGAACAATTTATTAATTATAATAATGAATAATTATATAATATTGTAATATTAGTTACTAATAACAACTCACTATGATTCACAGATAATATTTGTTATATTATAAAGTCTTTGGCAGGCGCGAATAAAGGAGGAGAAGCAAAAAGAGCACCATATATAGCAAAAAAAACTATTCAATTATTTTTTATTAATTATTTAAGAATCCTTAACTTTTTATCTACCAATAGAATAATATGAACAATTTACATCATAAAATCGATTATAATTTCTTGTACATACAAACCACTCACCAATAATGGTGATTTATCTTGTATCAATCGATAATATTAAACAGTGTACGATAATACATATTAAAATGTTGTTTTTCACTATTTTATCATCAAAAAGGGATTTTAACGATCAACTGATAACAGTGTCGTCAATAACAAACTCTTTTAGATATTTTTTTTTTTTTTTCTTATAACATTTATTAGAAATATACTATCTGTAAAATATTATTTTGATAAGCAAGCATATGAGCATATAGGTAGTACAAAGACTGTATGAATACATGTGGTGGGTAGTTACCTGCATTAAATGTCGACGAGATTTTTGTTATGTTAGTTGTGAAGTTATATTTATTTGTTTATTATTAATTTAATTTATCATTTAGCTGATTAGGTCACGACACCAGCGCCTCTTGAGTCTTCTTGGGGATTTTCCAGGCATGTTTCCTGAGTTAAGTGCTAAAATGATTGGGTTTGGGTTATTAATAAGGCAAGAACGAAAATGCTTGTAATAGGATACGGATACATCAGTGACAGTCTGTAGTCCAAGATCAGAGTGTAAAGTATGGTTGAAGACGTAGAAGGGTGCATTGGTAATTGAACGAAGTGATATGGATTGGAACGTTTGCATTTTATGTTTGATTTTTTCGCAGCTCCCCATAATTGAATTCCATAAGCCCAAATAGGTTTCAGAAGAGTTTTATGTATAAGTAATTTATTTTTTAAGTTTAGCTTAGAATGCTTACCCAGAAGTTGGTACAGACACTTCGTCGAGAGTTTATTAAGATACGTTTTTGTTTTATATGATCAGCCCATGTTAAGTGTTTGTCAAGAATTAAGCCCAAGTATTTTACACTAGTAACCAATGGTATAATTTTATTTGCAAGGGATACTGGAAAGACTATGTCTTGTTTAATGGTAAATGTAATATGCGAAGATTTTTCACTGTTTATTTTTATTTTCCATTTTTTGTACCATGTTTCCATGTCATTTAGGTGGTTTTGCAGGCGTTGGCTGGAGACAGTAGGGTTATCATTAGAAGTAAAAATGATTTTGCTGTCGGCAAATTCAGCTATTGAGGTATAGGGAGAAGTAGGCTAGTCAGCAGCTTATATGTTATATAGTATTGGAGACGAAAGAGCACCTTGAGGAACATCAACCAGGATGGGTATTAGGTTTGAGAATTCTGTGCCTACTTTAGTCAGAAAAAAGCGATTTTCAAGACAAGATTTGAAGAATAAGAAGTAGGGTGAAGGAGGATTTATTTTAGTTTAGATAGGAGTCCGGTGTGCCAGGCTCTGTCAAAGGCTTGAGCAACGTCGAGCAAAACTGCGGAACAGTTGAGTTTGTTTTCGAAAGAGTAAGCAATGGTGTCTGTTAGTCGATGAATTTGGTGTATAGTGAAGTACTTATTACGGAAGCCTAATTGGGTGTGAGGAATTATATTTTTTTCATTAATGATTTTGTGAGACATGGTTTGGTGGGTGTAGATGAAGGTAGACCGTTTAAGGAAAGAAATACTGGAGTATAGTCTGAGCTTGGGTTTAACAAGTTTTTTATTAGATAGTTAATATTGGTTGAAATTTTCGTCATAATAATATCTAAAATATCCGGACGTTTACTGATCGAAGTAGGCCAGTACGTTGGATTGGGAGGGTTAAGGATAGTAAGGTGGTTGTTGGTGGCTGTTTGGAGTAAAGAATATCCTTTTGGATTGGTTGAGTGGTAACCCCAGGTTTGGTTTTTGGTGTTTAGATCACCATTTACAATGAAATAGTGACCTAGAGAGTTGAAGAAAGATTCTAATTGGGAAGGCGTGATTTTATGTGTTGGAGGGTAATTAGCTGCTGCAACTGATATTGGTATATGGTTTAATTTAATGTTAACTATCGCCGCTAGTAAGAAGTTATTATTAATTAAGGGGACAGGGGTAAATTGGAGCGATGATTTGATAATGATTGTGGCGCCGCAATGGGCGGTATTGTCAGGGTGGCATGAGGAAAAGGTATTATAACCAGAAAAAGAACATTTAATATTGAGCGTAAAGTGAGTCTCTGAAATTAGGGCAATATCAATTCTTTTTTCGTTTAATGTCATTATTAGTTCATTTTTGTGATTGGCAAGGCCGTTGGCATTCCAAAGTAAGATAGTTAGGGACTGTGAGGTGAATGAGTTATTTAATATTTTGAGACAGAAGACGATCGAAGACGGTGGTGAGGAGAGATAACAGCGGGTTTATCAGAGCTTTAAATTCATTTAAAAAATTGGTTAGCGAGTTATCATTAAAAGCTGGGTTTGGAGTATAACCTGATGCTACATCGGCATAGGCCCGAGGGTCTTATCGGGTGGTTGCTGCTGGGAGACGTCGTTTGAGAGAGGAGAGAATCTGTTAAGTGTGATAAATAATGGTTTAGTCTTCTTGGTTTCCGAAATATCTGTCCACGACAGATTTCGTTTTGATGACTTTTTGAGATATTCGAAGTTATCGTCATTATTTTCCTCTAAATTCATATCGGAAGAATTAAATACGTCACTTGATCCGTTCTGTATACGAGTCTCATGTGATATTTTTAAAGAATTAACAGAACCGACTTTTTGTTTTTGGTTTGAAATAGGAATAAAACGAGATGAGTTATGATTAGGTATTTATTTAGTGAATGTATTTTTGTTACTATTATTATTAACACTGGCAGTTTGATTTTTCATTACCTATATATTAATATTTAATTATGTGGAAGTCAGATTTTTTAAAGTGATCGCAGGTCCAAAGGTCACCACGCGTGGCGATGTCTTGGAAAGTATAGGCTGTTCCAAAAGAGAACGGTCAGTTCGGTCGACCGGTTTCCGTCGATCGCTGCGCATATCCCACCAACAACCCGTAAATGGGCGGTATTTAATATACACAACACACGGATTATCACAATCGCAGTACAATACATTACTAATGAATAACTACTAATGACTAAACGGGCTCCACCCGTTTTGGCAATCGTAAACGATCGTCAACGTTTTTCGGAAACGTCGGCTACCAAGGTTCTCCCACTTGGCCTCGGCATGCGCAAAACTGACCGTTCTCTTTTGGAACAGCCTATAGATAAAAGTGTTTCTCATACACTGCGCGTAATTAGTAAATATATGATTTTACTTTTTTTATTCGAAGATAAATTCATAGGCTGCTGGTAGACACAGGGACCAGTATATAACACTGAGTTGATTGGTAGAAAGCACGAAGAATTCCGATGGAAATGAGGTGATTAATTTAAACATAAGAGATAGAGATAATATTTCTCGTGCGTTCAGTTTGACTGTTTGCACAAAAATCTGCGGAAAGATAGATATTTTTATCTATGAAATCCAGTCATGTTGAGAAGTTTATTTTTGTGTGGGTTTTTCCCAAACTTATGCCGATGTCGATCGTCGATAAGAATAATAAGCCACTATTCTAACTTGATATAATAACATCCATAGCACTAGAACTTATTTATATAAGTTTCATGTTTTGTCAATCAATTAAATTGTTATTAATTGCAAAAAAGTGACATGTTTTTTTTTTACATATGGTCACCCTACAATACATACCCTACAGTACATATTTCTAAACATTTTAGTTACATTATCAATGTCTGTCATAACAGCAGAAAGTTTTTCCTCTGCTTAAAACTTGGTTCAAGGTAATGGGAAAAAAAAAATTTACAGTGTTGGCTCTTATGCACTATATATTAGGATATAAATATTGACAGAAAAAATAATGTAAAAATATCTTCTTCTTCTACTTCGCCTTCCTCCCAACTATATGGGGTCGGCCACCCTTGTCCTACACCTCCACTTCACTCGGTCAATCACATCTCCTCTGCACACACCGACAGACCTCATGTCATTCTCCATAGTCTCCAACCATCTCTTTTTCGGTCTTCCTCTTCCTCTTTTCCCTTCAACGTTCATCTTCATAACCACTCTTACTGCATTCGTTTCCTCTTGCCTCATCACATGCCCAAACCATCTCTCTACCTATTACCTATTTCTCTCATCTTGTCCACAATTGGCGCTACACCAACACTACCTCTCACGTATTCATTCCTTATTCTATCTTCTCTTGTCACTCCACTCAACCATCTAAGCATTCTCATTTCCGCGACACTCATACTTTGTTCTATTCTCCTGTTAACCGCCCAACACTCTGAACCATACAGCATAGTTGGTCTCACTACACTTTTATAAAATTTACCTTTCAGCCTAATTGGAATTCTCTTATCGCATAACACGCCCGATGCTTCTCTCCATTTCATCCACCCGCACTTAATCCTATGTTTTACATCAATGTCAATGTCAAAATAATGTAAAAATATAATTAACAAATTTTCTAAAGAAAGATAACGAAAACTTGACCTTATATTATAAAATTAATGTATACTATTAATTTGTTATATCATAATATTATGTTATTTTATTATTTTAATTGTTATGAAATTAAACTTTGTTCCTTAAGCTACAATTTACTATACATATATTTTATTTGTATAAAAATGGCTACACCCCTCAATGAAAAAATTTCTGGATCCACCTATACCATCTCTGGTTACGGACTATGGCAGTGTTTCCCAAAGGTTAGGTTAGGTTAGCCTTGGTTTTAACCTTGAAATTTAAAAGGTGTGCTTTGACAACTTAAAACTTTTTTTATAAAAACACATTATAAAATGATTTTTTTCAAAATATGTATATTAAAATTAACTTTAAAATTTTTAAAAACTATAAATAAAATTAATTTGAATGACACAAATAAAATAATAATAATTTATTAACATAATTAAAAATTTTAGTGTGAAACATGTGCTTGATGTTGTTTGCATAATAGTTCAATTCTAGGAGGTATCGACGTGTGTTTATACACACCCGTATTTCTTGTTCAACAGATAAAATTCATTCACGTATCTTATTTTTAATATTTGTTAGTGCAGAGAAACCTTAGTGCGGAGAACCCAAGTTCTAAAAACATTTAACCTCATTTTAATTTCGTATAAGTAATATTTTATTAAAAATTTAAGTACTTAACACAAAATTATAAATAAATTTATGTATAAATTTATTTTTAAAGGTACGTTTTCCCTTTTTTTTTTCTTTGCAATCGATGACACCACGGGAACAGCTTTCGCATTACTTGCGTGGCGCAAGGTACGTTTTCCCTACGCGTCCAGACGCAGCGTTAAAAAGAGGCGTCTAAACGCAGCGTCTAGACGCAACATACACTCGTTTTCTCTTTATGCATCTTGACGCAGTCATTTTCGTTTTTTCGATCAAATTACGTTTACTGAAAATCTGTCATAGTGCTTGCAATCTTCATCTAGTACACACATAAGTTTTTCAATTTATTTTCCAAAAATCTTCATCGTAATGGACGTGATACAACGACAATTGATTTTGAACAATAATATTATTATTTGCGAGATGCTCAGAGAAGTAGAATTTGAAGAAAAATCACTACAAATGATTTCCAAACAGAGAAATCCATTAAACAGTCTAGTATTTACTAGGGAAACAGAAGGATTTTTTAATCAATTAATTGAAGGGAATTTTATGCGAACGCAGGACGTCTGAACGCAACACTAGTTCAGACTAGGAGTGCGGCCGGACGCACTGCGTCGTTTACAGACGCGTTGCGTTAAACGCAAGTAGAAAAACGGTCACTTATAAAATGCATGTACCTAGTAAAGGTCTACACGGGCCGATAATTTACAGCCCGGCCCGACCAGGTAATATCATTGATTATAAATACTATAGTATTTACTATAGTATTTATAATCAATGGTAATATTTTTTGACAGCCTGGCCCGGCCCGATCCGGCTTGACAATATTTTTAGAAAGCCCGGCCCGGCCCGAGAATAGTATTTTCCATTTGGTGAGAAAGCCAAACCATGTACGTTTGGTTCGTATTTTTAAAAACTGCTCAGCCAGGATATTTAACACATTTAATACAAAAAGTCTGGCTTATGGGAGCTTAGTCCCCCTCCCGAAAAAAAATAATTTGAAATTACAGCCCCCCTATTGGGATTGGGTTTATCAAAACACGCGGTTATAAATAGTTAACGCCATCGTCACACGTCTAGTCCTGTTGTTACTTTACATTATTACAGTTTATTTATAGGTTCTTCTATATAATAAAAATATATAAATATATATATATATATATATATATATATATATATATATATATATATATATATATATATATATATATATATATATATATTTATTTTTTATATAATTTTGGTGAATTTCTATTGTAGAAACCCGGCCCGGCCCGTAACTTTTGTTCCAAAAAAAGTCCGGCCCGCCTTCGATTTAGGGAAAATCCGACCCGGTCCGGACCCGTAACTTTTGTCCTAATATAGGTCCGGTCCGGCCCGTCTTGCATTTTATAGAACCCGGCCCGGCCCGGCCCGGTCTTGCATTTTTTAGAACCCGGCCCGGCCCGTGCAGGTCTTTAGTACCTAGTGACAACGCGTCTGACGCTGCAGGGAAATGTACCTTAAGATTTTCCACTTTCATAATAATAAGATATAAGTATAAGTAATACGATAGCGCCATATGCGTGTGAAACCTGGGCCACGACCAAAACAGACGAGCAAAACCTAGCAAGATTTGAAAGAAAGGTGTTACGGCAAATTTTTGGCCCCAGAAGAAACCAAAACACGGGAGAGATGAGCGAAGAAAGAATGAAGAGGTGATAAACATGTTAGAGGATCCGGACATAATAGCTACTATGAAAAGCAAAAGGATAAGCTGGGCAGGGCATGTATGGCGAGGCCGAGAACAGACAATTGGTCAAGTCACCTACTGGAAGCCGAAGAGCAAAAGACCACTCGGCCGCCCAAGACAAAGATGGGTAGATAGGGTCTATAAAGACTTGGATATGCTGGGAATCTTGAACGGAGAAGAGCTAGCCATGGATAGAGATATATGGTGGGAAGTGGTGGTTGCGGCGAAGGACCTGAACGGTCTATATTAAGCCAAGAGAAAAAAAAAAAAAGTATAGGTAATTTATTGTTAATATTATGATTAATAAATTATAATGTATTTAAAACACAAGAAGATTTTATAGGAGGATGAACAATAGAAGATAACGATTACGGCGAAACATCTATCGAAATTTCGATTATTCACGTCTCGCGGTAGAAAGCTTACCAATATTTTTAGGCCGTTGCGGGTTGGTCTGTAACGGACTACATGGAAAAATATAAATATAAATAGAATAAATGATTTACAGCGTACCCGTAAATATACTGTAACGTGGCCGACCACGTTACAATACATATGTCTTTAATGTGTGTATTATTTTCTTTATTGTTATTTTTTTATAAATTATTTATAAGTTAGTATGATGAATGTATGTGATAAGGGAGTGTGGGGGGCAAAGCCCCCCACGGGTCACTTTGGTCAACTTAAATCTAGCACCCCCATAAATTTAAGCCAAATTGCGCCTATGTGTACAGGTATTTCAGTATAAAAGGAAAATTATTACCTAAAATAAAACACCGACATTTTCTTATTATTATTCATATTTTATGGTGTCTCCTAAATTCATAATACTTTGGACACCTTACAGCAATTGCCCAATTTTCCTTCCCTTTGGGACGGCTATGTGTATTGCTGATGTAACTAAGTAGGAATATTGGTTTAGTATTCAACAACTTTAATTATATGTCAACTGCCAAAGTACTTTATTGTTTAAAATCGATCATTTTTATTGTTATACTTACAATAATGGCTAATGAGAGAATTTAGGAAAAATATATTTGACGCAGGTCCGAATCAACACTATTGTAGGACCTAAGTCCCTAGTCCCAAGGTACAGTGCTTGTAGTGCTAATACGACCTTGCAATGTCTAGTATTTATATGGTTAAGAAACCCTTTTTTTGGTAGAGGAAATGATGAATCTCATTGTTAAACTTTTAAAAACAAAAATATTTTCAATATTAGAATCAAATCTAAAATTTTCTATAATACATATAATACATATAATTTTTTTTTTATATGATATGATAAAATCTTAAAAAACAATTAATTTTACTATAAAATTAAATTATTAAATGCCATAAAACTACTTTTTTCATTACATTTGCATAGTTATGTAACCCTAGTATTTAAGAGTAAAATAAAAAAGAATTGTGACAAAAAAATAAATAACATTTATCAATTATGTAGTAGTGTACCTACTACGTAAATATAACTTTATACCTATATAGTAACAAAACATTTTTATGTCATATTTTAGTTGTAAATGATCAAATTACTATTTCGGTATCAGTGGCGGTTCTGAGAGTGAGGCAAGTGAGGCGGCGCCTCACCTAAAATTTTGTAGGAAATAATACTCTAAAAGTATGGTTCTTGGCTGACCGATAGCACACATTTCGCTAATAATTTCTAACGTATTTATGATTTTATTTGAAAAAAAATTCTTCTTCGTGAAGTTTAATAATATGAAATACCCTTTTTTTTATAATTGTATAATTTTATTCTGTGTTTATTACTAAAAATAACGATAAACCGATAAGAAATGCATGAAGTAATTATTACGTAAACAAACCCTCATATTTCAGTCGGCGGCAATATTCCGATGACGTCGAGAGGCACCGTTAACCGTCGCCTCTGAATTGTTACTTGTATACATTATATACACACACAAGCGTATGTACGTGAATGCACACGACTGTTAAATAAGCAGAGTTGCGCATGCGCAATGATCATCGTGAGGCTCGTTTTTCATCGCCTCTGAGTGCTAAAAATAGATATGGTGTACTATGGTCAGCCCGCAGCCGTGACTGCGGCACGATCAACAAAAAAATACATAATATGTTATATAAGATAATCACAAACGACATATACCCGTATTATTGACACAGCGCCTAATGAAACCGATTTCAATATTGGTTTATATTTCTGTTTCTGTCTTATTCGAATCGTCGTTTGTGTTGTTTCGTTTAAATTTGTCCACGCGTGTCGTGCTTTTTATTTGAGTATCATAATTCCAGTTACAGGCGAAGTTGTCATGTTGTTAGAAACGCCATTTCGACGTTGAAAGTCGGATAATAAAAACGATTTACTGAAAGTAGGTAGGCCTATACCGATTTTGTCAGTTTTGACTGCTGACAAAAAATCAAGTAAGGTATTCTGTAGATCGTTCAATCCAAATGTATATCAACAATACTCTTGGTTATGTGAAAGTCATTATTTACAGAATTTGTTTTGTTGGCCGTGTTTGTTATTGGGTAAAATTCAGTCTGTTTGGAATACTATTGGTTATTATGATTTAAAAAATTTATCTAGGAGTATTTAAATACATCAACCATCTAAAGAACATATTCATAATCATTTAGGATTAAAAAATTTAGAAAAAAATAGTTTTACTATAGTAGATATTGTCAAGGCTGTAGCTATGGGGGGAGGGGGTTCTGGGTTCAGACCCCCCGAAATTTTTTTTGACACTGAAGGAGTTATCAAAAGATTTTCAAATACTTCAAAGAGAATTAAATTAATATAGTTATATTGTAGTACGTTTTATACGTTTTTTTTATTTATTTGATATATGTATTGTATGTATAGTTAACTTATATATTAAAGTGTAATCTATATATATAAAAATGGAGACAAAAAATTCGGAATTGCATCAGTTGAGAACGGCTGGGCCGATTATCTTGATTTTTTTTTTAAATGATAGAGAATGTCGTAGAGCGGGCTTATAGGGTTTATATATGGACCTAATTCCACCCCCGGGAGGTGGTCAAACAGGAATTTTGAGATTTACGATAGAAATTTTTGTTTTTGTTTATAAATGGTTGCTATGGGGGTTATAATATTTGAGAATAATGTTTATTTATTAGTGGTTAATATTATGAATTACCCGACGTTGCAAGGTAACCAAAAAAAGAAGACGCCAGAATGCCAATTTTTGTCGCAGAACAAATGCAGCTACAAACATGAGAAATAGAAGAGCGCAAATAACAGACGAACAATGCCAATCCGATAGTGCGAATGATTCGTAGTTGACTCACACAGAGCAAATGACCAACTATGCCAACAGGTACATTGAACATTTATATCTGATTCATTCCTGCGTCTAGCATTCCAGTATGAGCCCGATATTGAATTTTATGCTCATTCAAAAGTAGTAATTTGTGCTATGAACAAGGAATGCCCGCACTGCCATGATCTCAAATTCAAAAATGAGCCAGTCGGGATGTGTTGCACGTCAGGAAAAATGCAACTACCTGAAATTGAAACACCACCTGAACCATTGAACGGTTTACTTATCGGTAAAGATCCAGATTCTAACGTGTTCCTGAAGTCAATTAGAACATTCAATTCATGTTTTCAAATGACATCGTTCGGAGCAACAGAAATAGTTCGAAATACTAATGCAAATGGTCAACAATACAATTCTACACTACGGATTTTAGTACGTTAAGGTTAGGTTAGGATTATGTATTAATTGATTATATTAATCCACCGTATTATGTCAAACTTGGTGTAACTTTGATACTTTATTAGATTTAAATTATACACTAAGGTACGTACAAACAGCACTAGGTCCGCGATCTACCGCAGGTAGATTGCCTACCTGATAATATACTGCTGTGAATCAAAATTTTTATTCCAAAGAGAAAACTTAAGATAAATCTAGAACATCATCCACCGAATATTAAATAATGATTTGAACAAAGTTAGAGTCATATAGAGTTGGTATATTTAACGAGCAACGAAGTGCACGGGATCAGTTAGTGAATTATAATTATTAATGTAAGATAATGTACATAGTAACCTACCGAAATTTTTAAAAAAAATGCCATGTTCTTAATTTAAATAATATTTTTTTTATAATTTCATATTTTATTACATAATATAACATTTATACTCTAACCCTAAATTTTCAAAACTAGGCATACTAAAAAAGTCCTTTTTAGGACAACCAAATATTTAAAAGCTCACTTTATTATTCATTACTTATTATATTACTTACTATACAAAATAAGTATTATTTGTTATAATTATTTTTCTTCTTCTTCTTCTTCTTTTGCCTCGCCTTCCTCCCAACTATTTGGGGTCGGCCACCCTTGTCCTACACCTCCACTTTACTCGGTCAATCACATCTCCTCTGCACACACCGACAGCCCTCATGTCATTTTCCAAAGTCTCCAACCATCTCTTTTTTGGTCTTCCTCTTTTCCCTTCAACGTCCATCTTCGTAACCACTCTTACTGCATTCCTTTCCTCTTGCCTCTTCACATGCCCAAACCATCTCAGCCTATTTTCTCTCATCTTGTCCACAATTGGCGCTACACCAACACTACCTCTCACGTATTCGTTCCTTATTCTATCTTCTCTTGTCACTCCACTCAACCATCTAAGCATTCTCATTTCCGTGACACTCATACTTTGTTCTATTCTCCTATTAACCGCCCAACATTCTGAACCATACAGCATAGTTGGTCTCACTTCATTTTTATTAAATTTAACTTTCAGCCTCATTGGAATTCTCTTATCGCATAACACGCCCGATGCTTCTCTCCATTTCATCCACCCGCACTTAATCCTATGTTTTACATCAATGTCAAAGCCCCCGTCCTTTTGAACAAAAGATCCTAAATATTTAAAGCTCTCAACTTCACCTATCACATCACCATCTATTGTCAGTTGTAACATAATTATTTTTATGTTTTTAAATTCCATTATTGAGAAATTTAATTTTTGTTATGAAGGGGGGGGGGGTGATACATAAGTTGCCTCACTAAAAAAATACAACCAAAACCGCCACTGTTCGGTATCAATTTATTGGAACAATTCATGTTCAATTGCAAGTACTGATAATAAAGATAATTTATTTTGCCTAATAGTTGATAGGTATACGAATTTAAGTAGCAAAAACATTGAGAAAATAATATACGAGTAGTATAATTATTTTTGCCAATAAATTCTTATACTTGTGCAAACGTGCACAGTCATACCGATTGTATACGTACATCAACTTATAATAATAATAAAAAAACATAAAATATATTTTGTAAGCCCAAATATGTTTGCAGGACCTAGGCACAATGCCTATAGTATTTATGTGCTAATACGACCCTGATTGGACGTGACTCAAGACAGAAAAAATGTCACTGAATTCCATAGGTAGTACCATCTATCATATTGTGAGGGTTTGAATTCATTATTTGTCTATATAAGCTATTAGTAATTAACTCGTACAGTTAAATCTCTGAACTATGAAAAAATACAATTCATTTAAGGGAACTAAATATCGTGATACAATTTTCTTGGAAGATAGAGGTCTGATATGTCAATATCTGTAACTTAATTCAGTAAGGAATGGTATTTTTAAAGGAAGGTTATATATATTAAAAAAAAAAAAAGTATAAATTGAAGATTTATACATTATTTATCTTTTATTCAATGGTTACAATATGTACATTTTTTATTTCTCCCTAAATCCTTGCTTTTAATATTTCTATCAACCTTGAAAAAAATTGTGTTTCTAATTTATGAAAATGAGTTTCTTATTATTTCTAAATTGAACTGATTAATTTCACTTATCTTATATATAAATTATGTTATTTACTTAATTTTTTTCAGCATTGTGTAATCAGTGCTGTAATAGTAATAAAAGCAGAGAGTATACCAAACAACAGGGATGGCCAATTTGAGGCTCATGTCATTGTCAAATATGCCTCGAGTTTTATTTACAAAAACTAATATTTTAATTTTTTTTTCACATATTTTGAAAAAATGTTTTTATTACCTATTTAGACATAATGCTATAGAATGCAGATTAATAAACAAAAATATATAATAAATGAATATGAATAATAATAAAAAAATAAACTTTATATTAAATTTGTGTAGCTATATTTAAAATATATACTTATATACTTATTATAATAGCTTTATATAATTTTTTTTAGTTTATTAGAAAATAGATTATATAAAATTATAAAACATAATTACGAATATTTTGGCTTTTAATATCATTACATTTATATATGTGGCTTGCAAACATATTCATGTTGGCCATCCCTGCTATATATAAGTTATAATCAATTATCATTGTTATAAATCAATACATTCTTATTCTATGGTATAAATACACAAAATACATATTGTGAACAAATTAAAATAAAACCAAATTTTTTTTTTTTATTATTATTTAAATAATTTTTACTATATATATATATATATATATTATATTATTTCATTGCAACAAAGAGTAAATGACCATATCCAGAAGGTATACGGTGTTCATTCGTAATGATCAAAAGGTATACGACGTGTACCGCAGTATACCTTCTATTACAACACTGTGTATAACTAATTGTTAAGTGTGTAATGTGCTGTTAAATAATTAGTACAAGAGTACAAGTACATTATAATACTTAAGTTTATAATAAATGCATATACGCTATAGATTATATCATATTTTTCATATTTCCAATGTAGCATATGTTTATAATATAATATAATACAATGTTTATATATAATAAATGCATGAATTTTATTTACAGTAAATTTTTGCTAAATAACTATTTAAGTTGAGCAGAACTTTTGTTACAATAAGTTCTAAAAGTAGGATAGCTAATAGGTTTATTAATTTACTTTAATTGTATAACTGATTATAATAATAAATAATTATAACTCGTTTATCATTTATAGAAGGAATATTAATAGAACCATTATTACAATTAAATCAAACTTTTTTATAATAATTATGAATTATAATAATAATAATACAATTTCTTTTGATATATATATTTTTTTCTATTAAAATAAATATTATAAATAATAATATTTAAATTTATTGAAAAACAATTTAAATAGAAAAATTAATACATAATTTATATAATTTATCAGTTTAATTATTAGACAACCATTGGAGACTTTCTTCGTTTTCTTAAATTTCCAAGTATATTTCTAGAGTTTTTAAGAGATGTTTTCAAATCAATTTGATTTGTTTTTCCCAAAACATTTAAATAAATTCCAATCACTATAAGTAATCCAGCCCAAACGTACCTATAAAATGCAAACAAATTAGTAATTATATATAAGTAGTAAATTATAAAAGATTAATAGATCAATAAGTATGAGTTAATATTTTTATTAAATATTTTAAAGTAAAACAAATTATTTTCTTACTGAAATGTAAATGGCTTTGAAAATAATAAAAATGATATAACTATAGTTAAGGCTTTTCGACACGTAGTTACAGTCACAGCAACTAAAGCACCACAAGTTCTGATCAAGGATAGTACAGCTTGAACTCCAAAAAATCCAGATAGAGAAAACAAAAATATATATGCATATGTCACTGGATTCTACTAAGAAGTAACATTTTTTTATTTAAAATAATATAATTTATTTTATACTTATATTTTATTGTTTGTAACCTGAATGCAAAATGTTGTTCCATCTATAAGTTCTCCGCTCACCAACAATACCAATAGCAAATAGATAAATCCTACGAAGTAGGAGTACAAAACAATTTCTGCATTAGATGCATTATGTTTTTTCATCATTTTTTCTTGAAAATTACCAATAAGTGCATCACAAAACAATGCAGAACTAATCAAAATTATACCTAAAATATAGTATTTAGATAATTTTTTAAGAAAAATATTTTTTTTTTTAAATATATTGATAATATTATTATTTATTATGGCTATAGATAAAATGTTTCCAAGTGAACTAGATTTAAAGGAAAATTATCTTCACATAATTTAGTTTTCCAAGAATGGATCTCACAAGATGTCATATTAAATAAAACTATGACTTATTTATATATTATAAAATTATTAATATTAGTATAATTTACCAATTATATTAAAATGTGGAGAAACTTTACTGTCAGCTAATGTAAATAACACCAATCCAGCACACATACATGACGCTGCTATTATATCAATTATTTTGTATACTTTTTGTTGAATCAATATTCCACCAATCATGACAGGAATAAGTTTACAACATTTAAATATAACTTGTGTAGGATAGTTCAAATAACCAAGAGAAGCATTAGAAAAGCCCATAGAGCCTAATAATATCAGTCCTAATAAAAGATATAATACTATAGGTATCCTGAAAAAAATATATATAATAAAATAAAAACATCAATAATTTTAAACTAAGATATACTTTATAATAAAGTAATGCAACAACATCTCAATTATTTATATATACAGTAGCAAAGCATGAATGTACAAAACTTGAATACAATTAAAAAAAAAAATGTCTTTTCGATTCCATCAATTTAAAGTAGGTAATTGGAAACAAATTGATAAAAAATAAAACTTGATACATAGTTTACAATAGTAGTATACTAATAAGTAGTATAATAAAGTATTTTATCATAGTATGTTTTATAACATTTAACAAAATTCATAAATTTTATAATATTAATCTTATATTACTTTATAAGTTTTATTTATTATATTATTTTTAGTGTTTGAAAATATATTTATGATTTATTTAACACATGTTGATTGATTTATTGATTTGGCCAACTTTTTTTTTTTTTTTTAATAGCTTGTGTTTACAATTTTGTATAGATATTCATAGTATTTCTTAAAAGTATTTTAATTAATTTTAACACATTCATGTTTCTCACACTTGAAGCAGTTATAATAGGAAGAGTCTATAGATCTATATAGACAGAATGTATGTTAAAATTAAATAGTATTATCACCTATTTTCCAGTTTTATTGGACACCCTAGAAAAAATTATGTGGTGCCACTGTACATACAAATAATAGTTAAAATGTATTTGTGATTATATTTATAAAAAAAAAATTATAAAATAATTATATAAAACAATCAGCATAATTTTTTTGTAAATTAGAAAGAAATTTAGCAATTTAAACAAAATAATAATTTGTTATTACCTTCTTTTAGTGTGATTGAACTGACTTTCTACGAATCCAAAAGCAGAATAATTAAAAAACTGCACAAGAGTTAAGTACCATCCAAATGGTTTAAATCCATTAATAGCAAATATAGCTTCCTAAAAATAAAATTAATATATAGCTTAAAATAATAAATATGGTGTGTGCAAATTATACTTTAGTCAATATTTCATAGAAACCAATAAAAAGAAAATTGTTTTAGATACAAATAATTTATAACATCTCAAAATAACAAGGATAAAATTTGATTGATTAAAGGATGTTCTTTATTTTATAGTATTATGGTTCATTAATTTGGAATATAATAAAATAATTTATTTGATAAATTACTTCATTGATAAAATCTTAATTAAATGTCATACAATCAGTTTTATTTTATATTAATTAAATCCAGACTACTAATTATTAATTAATTTACTTACAATTATTATTAGAATTAATATTTTATACAATTATTTAATTTTTTAAAATAGTACAAATTAACATTTTATACATTTTTAATTTTATTTAATCTGAATAATCAACTAAAAATTTAACCACCATATATTTGAATTAAGCAAAAAATTATTTAGTGATAATTATATTCTTGAATAACATTTTTTATTAGTTGATAAAATTCTTAAATTAGTATATTAATTTTGGTTATGTGTTGTACATTAAAATATAAAAGAACTAGCTGATCCCGTGCACTTCGTTGCTCGTTAAATATACTAACTCTATATGACTCAAACTTTGTTCAATTCATTATTTAATATTCGGTGGATGATGTTCTAGATTTATCTTAAATTTTCTGTTGCCCGGAATAAAAATTCTGATTCGCAGCAGTTTATTATCAGGTAGGCAATCTACCTGCAGTAGATCGATATAGATAATATAATATTTTCAAAATAGATTTAAATCACAACTTCAATAAGAATGTTTAACATTAATAAATCTTATAATTAATAAAAAACCAACTACAAACTTCGATGACACAATGACGACTATCAGGACTTGTATTGTTAAGTATTGAAAGTGACATACTTAGATAATAAGATTTTTTTCAAATCGTTGAAAAATTTGCGGCAACAAAATCTCGCAAAGTTATCATATGAATATATTATTATAAAAATTATTATTTAAGTTCTATACATATTATAATCTAATAAATGTAATTTACTTATTTACTATCTTTATTGCTTCATTAAAACAAATCATTGTTTTTTCATAACCAACATTCTAGTTATTTGGAATTTTGGTTGTTAAATAAAAAATCAATTTAAAGGTTAAAAAATATCTACTTCTAAGGGTGGGTCCAGGGCCCCCACATTCCTAAATCCAGCCCTGCATATACAACTATTTTATACAAATTGTTTTTTGACCATGAAAGTATTCATTTTTGACAACAAATAACCAACATTTTATATTTTAACTTTTCTGAAATATCTTATAGTGAATATAAAATAAATAATTAAATGGATAAAATTTAATAAAAAAATAAAGATTGAAACTACTGCAACTGAATTTATTCCTTTTTATAGAATTTATAAATTAGTTGAGTTTAAAATCTAATTTGTCAAAATTATAATACTGAAATATAAAAAGTAAATTTAAAATTACCTGAAGGTATCCATAAGGAATGAAGAAAATAAATACAACAAATGAACAAATTAAAAATTGCCATAATTCAGAAAAATGACTAATATCAACCCATAAAAGTTTTCTCGGCGTTTCTTCATTTTTAGTAGGCAATAATTCTTTATTATCGGAATCATAAATGAAAATTTTAGATTCCATTCAATTATGCTAGTGTAGATGTTTAAATCTGAAAATACATAAACACCAAAGTATTTTTACACTATGAGCTATGAGTAGCATATAAATGAGTTTAACAATCACATATTAGTGATTTATAATATAAATAGTAAATAATTAAAGTACTAAATCAAATCCAACAGTTATAACATGTAAGTAAATAATATCATTTGTACATAAAATAATTTAATTATAACGTACACAGTATTACTTTTTAGTTTTAAGATATACAGTTTTTAAATATATTTACATATGAACAAATGTATTCTAATAATAAATTATAATTTACTATTTGTCAGCTAAAAAAATTAACAAACACAGGAGTTAAAATTTATATTTGTGGCATCATTATAATTTGCGGCAAATCACATCCCGGAGTGATGAGACCACGATGTAAATAATTTATCTACATCGTGGTTTATTGTATAATTGTGCACAAAATAAATGTATACCATGGTTAGGTTATATAATTTATTATCACTTTTATTTTTAATGATATTAAAACTGATAATGATTTTAAAAAGTCGTAAATAATTTTCGTTGATTTTCATCAATTATTGTTGAAGTATTATACTTATATCACTTATATAATATATATCAATATTTTAAGAGAACACCCAGTAAGTTGAATATTTCATTACTGGGTTTCCATCTACGGTGACTGGGTGTCCAATCGGACATAGAAAACACCCTTAAAAAATGCCTTCTACAGTTCAACCGTTTATGCCAGAGGATATCTATATTCTATAGTATAGAATATAAATATTGGATGTCTATCGTAGTGATATTTAATACCAGACTAGTGAAGTGAAATTGTTCGAATGTTGTTAGATGATTATTTATTATTTTATGAGCACATGTTTCATAAAAATAAAGATAAGATAAAGTCATAAGATGTTCACCATGAATAAGTTTATTAGATAATTTTATAACAGCGCACATCGAAGCGATAGCAATCAAACTGGTACGAAAATAAAAGATTGATCGTAGTATTATTACAAACTATACGGAAGACAATATGTATTATATTATAGACTATTATTGCTAAAAGTGTTTTATTTTTCATGAAAATATTTTTTCTTTAAAAAAACTTAAAAAATTTCAAATAATTTCAGGGCACCCTCAATTCAAGTTTGTGACATCCTAGCATACCGTGATATCCTGGTTGGGAACAACTGGTTTACGCATAGACATTACCTTTTACCCTCTCACACCTACAAATTGAATTTCAATGATTTCCCTTTTTGTACGTTTCGTGTGGAGGAAAGCATTAGCGATCTAGCACATATCTCTTAATTCTTTAAACATTCTCTTCAATCTGTCCTCTATCTTAATTTTTAATTCGAAACAGGTTGTGAATATAATTATTTAATTTATTCAAGAGGCTAGCTTTACCATCTAAATGTCTTTTTTATTTATTTATGTATAACTAACTATATTTATATTATTATTCTGTTACTTTTGTTCTGTTTCTAATATATGTTAATTTTCATATATATATATATATTCTGTAATTTTCCAGTTGAATAGTCAATAAAAGCTCTAAAAAAAAACCTTAAATATGATAGAATTTAGAATGGACTCAACAATTTAACTATATTATATATATATTACAGTACTATTTATATATACTACAGTTCTGTCTATATTTACTATATTTAAATACTGTCTTTAAAATATAACCACAGATTAAATAAAACGTTTTATTTAATCTGTGAAATAACTAGCCACTAAATACAAAAACAAAAACAAATTTTGACGTGCCTCTAAAATGTTGGAGCATGGTTAATTGTCCTCTTCTCTCCCCTTAAATGTGCCTCTTTTCTCTAGTACCTTTGTTCCTTCTGAACCCGAATTGGTCGTTTGCAAATTTTCTTTACTAGGATTTTAGCTATGTAATAAATATTAATGTATAAATAAACAAATATTTTTTACATATATAATAAACCACTTGTTTATTTATTTATATATTAATATACGAGTATTAGCCATTTAATAATTTTTATTTTTATTTTTTATTATTTTATTATTTAATTAATTATAATAAGTATAGTATATTTGTACATTGTAATAGTCAAAATTAATTGATAAAACAGTGCTTTTAATTTGTTAGCCAATGATTATAAAATACATTGTGGCCCCTTTCAACTTGCAGTTAAGGGCAATAGCCCTCCTAGTCCTCCCTTGTGATCCAGATCTGGTCTTTTTTGATTTTGATTTACAGGAATCATTTTTTTTTTAAAACCCATCTACCTTCTTGTTCGCACCATTAACCAATACAGTAAAGTGTTTTAGTGTTTTGAGTGTGGTAAAAACCCCTAATATCAAGTTTCGACGACTACATAATATATAATTTATGTAGTTCGTTACTAGAAAAATTTCAAATTTGTTATATTGTTATAACATACGTATTTCAAACAAACTTATATGAGTTTCGGACTGAAAATGGTAGGACATTTATTGAAGTATCTATTATGTTAACGAATATTTATATTTTTACTATTTGAAGTTTAAAATTCAAAATAATAATTATTATTTTATAATTAATTTAAATAAATCATTAATATTTAAATATGAAAATAAATAAATTTTAATTCGGGAATTTTTTGTTGATTGGTGTAACAGTTGCTGTTTTTATACTTGTTTAAGTTGGCGGTTATGAATTTGAAAATGTTTGATTTTTTCTTTTCTTATCACTCCGAGAAAATTGGGATATCAACATACCGGGTCAATGCAATCAATTTCATACAAATTCGATTTAAAATTACCTTTATAATTGTGAAATCTTTAAAGGCACGTACATATTGTTTAATATCTTTAAACAATATTTTAGTGTTTGTGGTTCATCGCTTAGGAATATCTATCTTGTTCAATTTATTTAATTTGTTCAAATAATTGTTCTGTAATTATATGGTACCGATATAGTTACTAACACGGTATTATAACATCACTGGATTCGATACGAATATCATGTTAAGCCGCTAGAAAAAATAAACAATCCGATAAGATATTGTTTGTGTGTGATTCCATCATTTTTTACGGCTGTATAAACAAAATTTACCAAAAATGGAATGGTCCATTTAAATTTGAATACCTATCGGTTTTATTTTGTTTAACTGTACATAATATTTTATAATACATTATTGATTTTATATTATATTAAATTTTTTTGGTGTAAGTATTGTACATTTTATATTTTTGATTACATTTTATATAATACATTTACACCTTTATTCTTTCATTGAGTATTTGTTTTATTATTTAACTGTCTCTAGTCATTAAGAAAGTTTTAATTAGCATATTTTTCTAACATTTGGATTTCTGTATAATACATATTAGGTGTACATCATGGCTGTTATTACTTACCGTGAAGAATTAAAGGTATTGATTATTATAATTTTAAATGGTACCAATTTATATTTACATTTTTTTTTTACAAAAATTGTTTTTTTGTTTAGAAAATTCTGAAAGAACCAAACTCTGTGACAATTGCTTCTATTAAAAAAACTGTACAAGAAAATAATTACTTCAATCTTAGGTAAAGTAGAAGTAATATATAAAATTATACTAAGAAGATTTTAATGGTAATAATTACCATAATCAGTTGTTTTAAATTAATAAGTAAATATTAATGTTATGATGTATATTGCCTCTCCACTTTCATCGGTGAAATCTACCACTCGTTTAATAATAAAATGTTTCTCGTTGCCACCTTTGTCGATATTCGTGGAGCATTTGATTCAGTCAAAATTCCGACCCTGATTTCACAACTTCTATCTTTGAATATTTCATATAATTTCTGTAACATCATTGCCTCCTTATTTTCAAATAGAAACCTCTCTTTTACTTCTCCTTTCGGTTCACATAATACTCGTTCCACCTTTACTGGTCTTCCGCTGGGAAGTTGCCTGAGTCCTATACTTTTTAACATCTATATCAGTTCCGTCGCTAATTATCTTTCTAGGCATGGCCATAAATGTCTTATATATTCCGATGATATAGTGGTTTTTTCTTCGAACAAATCCCTTAGTCTCGCTATTGAATCACTCAATCTCGCTCTTCATGAGTTAAATGTTATACTCAATAGCCTCTCATTCCAAGTAGCAAATGAGAAATGCAAATCCCTAATCTTTACTAGACGCCGATATCTAATTCCCCAGAATGTTTATCTCAATGATACTATTATTCCCTTTGTTACTAATATTAGCTATTTAGGTATCACACTTGACCCAAAATTACGTTGGCTTCTCCATATTATGTTGCTTACCTCGCATTGCTATAAATGGGCCAATTTCCTTAGGTCAATCACTGGTACATGGTGGGGTTCTCATCCTTCCTCCTTGCTATCTATCTATAAATCTGTTATACGCTCTAAGATCGACTACAGTATTTTTATTTTTGGTTCAGCCTCTTTTTCTAACTGGAGTAAACTCAATAAACTCCAAAGCAACTGTTTGAGAAGCATTATAGGATACGTAAAATCAACCCCAATTCTTACACTCGAGGTAGAATCATTGTGCCCTCCTTTCGATATTAGATCTCGATGGCTCACCAGCAAATTTCTTTTGAAATCCTTATCTCTTTCTAATTTGACTATCTTTTACACTTTTTACTCTTTATTTCTCACTTGGCGTTATGTACAAAAATCTCTTTCTATCCTTTCTCTGACAGCCTATTCTATCTCCCCTTTTCACCAATATATCTTAACTCACCCTAAACCATCTCTGTATTTACATTAATTTAAATCCTTTCTCAATATCCCGGTTGTTAATCTTGAAATATCTTTAGACCTCAAAACCTTCTCTCCTACTATAATCAACAATATATTTTGCGATTTTCTAAAAACCAATTTTCCTGACTTCATTGCAGTGTACACTGATGGTTCAGTCTCTCCTATCTCTGCCGGTTATTCCTTCTACATTCCTAAATTTCATATATCCTTTATCAATAATTTGCTACCTCATTCCTCATCCTTCACTGCTGAATGCTACGCCATTGTCGAAGCACTCACGTTAATCTCCTCTTTCCAGCCAAATAAGTTCTTAATCGCGACAGACTCAATGTCATGTCTTCATTCCTTAACATCTAATCCCTTCATCTCTCATATATCCCCCTTTGCACTTTGTATTTAGTCTATTCTGCACTAATTATATGAACTAAATTTTATTATTCAATTTCTCTGGGTCTCCAGTAATATGGGTATACGCGGTAATGAAATAGCTGATAACTTGGCCAAATCATCGTCAAATTTAATATGTCCTTCTATTTCCTTAATTCCCTGGTCTGACCTTATCCCGATCCTTCGACACCATACATTTTCACTTTGGTCTTCTCATTGGAACAACTTGCAGTAAATTTTGCCTCCAGATTCAAATCAATAGTCCCTGTTATACAAAATAAATTATGGTTTAAAGATCTTACTCTATCCAGATCCCTTATCGTGAAGTTTAATCGCTTACGCACTGGTCATCATCTCCTACCCTCTCATGCCTCCAAACTAAATCTTAACAATTCCCCCCTCTGCACTCACCACTTAAAAGAAAGCATCTGCAATCTATCCCATATTCTCTTCGATTGTCCTTCCTTATCCACTAAACGTCTTATCCTATATAATTTTCTGAGTTCCCTTAATATCCCTTTTAATATTCCTGATATTCTAAACTCAAATTCTAAATGAGCTATTATCCTTATTACTTCCTTCATTCATGAGGCTGGCTTCCATATTTAAAATTTAATTTCATTCTAAATTTGTAATCGTAATCATTATTTTGTATTTTATCTATTTATTTTCATGTATTTTGTAACTTATTTTGTAACTGTTGAGTTTAATAGTTCTACTAAAAGCTCTAATAAAAAAAAAAAATATATTATGTATATACATATGTATTAATAATTGTTATAGTTATAAATTCTTATTTAATTTAAGAATTTATAATAAATTAGTTAAATAATAGTAATAAGTGTTTCCAAATGAGCTTGTTTTCTATAATTTAAACAATATAATTTTATGTTAAATCAAATTATTTAAAATAGATAAGTTAGCAAAACCAAAAGTTTAATTTTTGTTTATTTTATTTACATTTAATTTTTTATTTACTCAGTGATGCAGATAGACGTTCAATTTTGGATCAAGTATTAAGATGCTTTGTGTTAGATATAGTATTATCAAAACCACCAAATATGTATGATGTTTGTAAGATGTGGACATCATTTACAATTGAACTTGTACGTAATGAAATGTGCACGGCTATAATGCCAGTAGTTATACTATCAGATATGTTTGATGTGACAACTGTGGATTTATGTGAAAAAATGTTTGATCATGTGGAAACTAATGTAAATGTTCTTAAAGAGTCTCAATTTTTTATGGCATGCAAGAATAATTTATTAAGAATGTGCAATGGTAAACTATTAATTTGATCATTTTATTTTGTGTTTTTATAAACTCATAAAAAAAAAATGAAAACTTTTTAGCACGATGAAATAATGTTTTTAAAAATATTAATATGAACAATGGTATTTGTTATAGATTTATTACGTCGTTTATCAAGATCACGGAATACAGTTTTTTGTGGGCGTATTTTATTATTTTTAGCAAAGTTTTTCCCATTTTCTGAACGATCAGGTAAGTGAATTACTGATATTGTTGAAATCAATATAAATTAGTAAATTGTTAAAAATAAACTATTGTATTTTCTTTGGTAATATTTAGGTCTAAATATTGTTAGTGAATTTAATTTAGAAAATGTTACTGAGTATTTGAATGAAAATAATTTTGATCAAATTGAAGATTTGCAAGATTCAATGACTGAAGATGAAACAAAATCTGATACTGTAATTGAGAAGTATGAACATATTTAAATTTATATTTAATTTTTATTATTCTTTATAAAAATGTTAGTTTATAAACTCAATAAGCAAAAGTATTGTATGTATTGTTAAGCATGTTTTTGTTTAAATTTTTGATTGGTTTTATTATAGTCTAATAATATTACTTAGATTTGTATTTTTAATTATAATTATTTTACAGAGTGAATGTTGACAAAAACCTTTATTTAAAATTTTGGGCCCTTCAAGATTATTTTAGGAATCCTAATCAATGTTACAAACCAGAACATTGGAAATTGTTTGTATCTGTAAGTTTTAAGATCAATTAAATTTAATCTGTTTTATTTATTTTTTATTACTAATTTTTTAGCATACAGAGTTCATATTTTCAATTTTTCAAAGTCATAAGTTAGAACATGTTAGTAGAATGGATACTGAAAGTACTGAACAAAATATACATTACTTTCCAAAATATTTAACTAATCACAAGTTATTAGAATTACAATTGAGTGATGTAAATTTTAGGCGCTATATTTTAATACAATTTTTATTACTTTTTCAATATTTGGATGCTCCTGTTAAGTTTAAACCGTGAGTATAAATTGTTAATATACATATAAACTTAAAGGCATTCTTAATCATAAATAATACTTATTATATTATTTTATATTTATTCATAAATAATACTTTTTATTTTAGTGATAATTTCAAGATAAAACCAGATCAACAAGAATGGATAAAAAATGCAATCAATAATATTTATGAATTAATAAATAATACACCTCCTGATGGTATAAGGTTTTCTGAAGTAGTAAAAAATATATTACAGGTATATTTTTAATTATCTAATATTTGTGATTTTTGTCAACATTTATAGCAACAATAAAATTATGTATTACACACCTAATTTATAGAGAGAAGAACAATGGAACAAATGGAAAAATGATGGTTGTCCAGAAGTTGTAAAACGATTACCACCTGCTAGTGATCAAGGTGACATGCCTGCACCTAAAAGGAGACTTCGGAGAAATTTAGGAGATGTTATTAAAAATATGACTGCTAATAACAAGGTTTTTCTCGGGGAGTAAGTCTTGAATATATTATAATTTAATTTACAAGAATTAAGATTTTAATCTATCATTAATATTGCTATTTATTATAATATACAATTTTTTTTACTTAAATTTAATTTTTAGCCCAGAATTGACTAAGTTGTGGAATTTTAAGCCTGATAATTTAGAAGCATGTAAAGGACCCGAAAGAGATTTTTTGCCATCATTTGACTCTTTCTTTCAGGAAGCTTTTGAACAATTGGATCCAGAATTATGTATTGAAAATCAATACAAGTAACTTATTTTTACAATATTAAAAAAAAAAAAAAATTACATGTTATGCTTTTTAGTTTTCTACATTTAATTTGTTATTTATATAAAATCCAAATTTTAAATATAGAAAAGTAAATGATGGAAATTTTGGATGGCGTGCTTTAAGACTTTTAGCTCGAAAAAGTCCACATTTTTTTGCTCAAAGCAATAATCCTATCCATAAATTGTCTGAATATTTAGAAAATATGATAAGAAAAACAATGAATAAAGAAAAAATAGTAAGTGTAGTGTTTAAAATTAAAAATGCAATTAAATCAATAATATTTTTATATTTTAATTATGAACTATATGAATTACAAATCAACTTTATTTTCACTTGCTTAATAGTGACTAAATAAATTTATAATTATAATTAATGATAATTTATGCTTTTTTAGTCGATTAATCAAGGTTCAGATAAACATGTATCACCAAATAAAGAATTCAAAAAAGAATCTGTAATGGAATCAGAAGAAGTTGATATTTCTGAAGGAATTCATGATGAAAATGAAAACGAGAATAATGTTGAAGTAGAAGACAAAAATAAGATTCCCAAACAAACTATTGATCAAGTTGCAGCTGCAATAGGAGAAAAATGGACTTTGCTTGCTGAAAAACTCGGTTATCAACCAGATGAGGTTACATTGCATATTTTTATTTAAATTATTTTAAGAGTTTCCTTGAGAGTTTGTACTTGAATTTTATATTTGTGATATAAAACATGTTTTAAACAATAACAAAAAATAATTTTAATAACACTTTTGAAGTTTAATAAAACTCTTGAGTATGTTTAGATATGATATTTGGGGGAAGGGGGCAGCAAATTTGTTATATAACATAGCCAAATAAGTGGGTCTGGTATTCAGCTTGTAGTTGTTATTACTTATCTATTAGAAGGAATACATAAGGAATAAATTGGTAATTTAATCATTTTAAATATAATTTAGATATAATTATATACAGTATTTATGTATATACATTATATTATTTATATTTATATACATTATTATGTACAGATTCTTATACAGTTATATACAGGATTATGCAATTATATACAGTATTTTTATTTGATAAATTAATAATTCCGTGTACAATTTTTGTAGATCAAGTTTGTGAAAACGATAAAAACTACACCTTTAGAGCAAGCTACATATTTAATAGAAGTCTGGATTGAAGATGCTGAAAATCCTAAGCCTGAAAATCTAATTTACATTTTAGAAGAAATTAAATTAAATGAAGCTGCTAATATTCTTAAGTCATAATTTAAATTTATACATACTTAAAATGTATTGGGAATAACTTTATATATAAAATATTTGATCCACTAATTTTGTATGTAATTTATATAATTATTTAAAATAGTTTGTATTTTTTCCATAAAAAAAAAATGTCTATTTTATATTAACAGTAATTTTGTGTTCTAATTATTATTCTGTAATATAATATATTAATTTTATTTATTTGTATTTTGTTATTGGGTGAAGTTTATAATACAACATTTAAAAATACAGGTTAAGAATTTTATAGGTATCTAGTTGAATAATTATTATTTCTTACCTAAGGTCAGTGGCGCCCAAAGTTTTTTGAATTATAAGGACTTAAATATTTTCTTGTTCACCACACTACAACCTAATAATAATAATATATTCACCAATATAAGAATGATTACAATATCTTTTAAATATATTCAGGTCGGTGTTCAATTGAATAAGTTATTACTATTTGGTTACTCGTATTCGTACATCATACGAGTACAATCTAATGATCAGTGTTGAAGACCATAAGATCCCGTGTCTCTCATCTATCCTAAAAATTAGTGTGTGGGCGATAGTGCATAAGGCGGTTGAGATGTTTGTAAACCATTTTAGTTTATGGTTATAGATCTGTGAAATTGCGTCCCGACTAACTGCTCACTTGCATTTAATGACAAAGAATAAAGGCCTAAAACCAATTGACCCACTTGAAAAATGTTACAAAATATAATACAAAAGTTTCATGTAAAGAACGTTTCTATTTCTCTTAAAAGTTAACATTATTTTAGATGTCAGTAAAAATTAAATATATGAGCAACTCCAAGCAGGGACTTGAACATGGACCATGATAAGCTTTAACCGACATACGGTCATATGGATGGATGTAGTGCTTCGTTCGTGATATTTTTAAAATGGTTCTAAATATGATGATATAATTTGTGTGTATTATTGTATTTATATTGTGTTACGGCCGATTCATATGAACCAATTTTATCGTACGATTTATTTACACTTTATGTACAGGGCTCGGAACTTATAACATTTGGTTATTTTTATTGCTTGACATAAAATGTAGCAGATAATTATGAATGTGTACGTCAGTGGCGCCAAAGTTTTTAAAATGTGGTCGGGCAATTTCAAAACTTCGCGGCCTCAATATCTTAAATATTTTCATAACTCTATACATTTACTTATAACACAGTTATAATGTGAGTAAAATGTGGCCTACCAGCCACATTTTGACATACCAACCACATTTTAACTACCAGCCATATTTTTCAAAAAAGAGGTCGAGCCACGGCCCGATTGACTTTGGCGCCACCGGTGTACGTTATGTTCTAACACGTTCGATTATGAAATTTGAAAGTGCTTTTTTTTTACTTTTTTCAACGATTTTTGAAAAAATTCTTATTTCTTGTTTTTCTGATAATTTTTCTATTTTTTGCATATTTATGCTTGATTACAATACGAAAATGATGTAGGCCACTGACCTTCCCCAGATTTTTTTAACTATTTATAAATATCGTTTACATTTTATTTTTCATAAAGTCCCTTGAAAAATCTATGAACAACAAGGCAAAATATCTCGAAAGTAAAAGTTAAATTTTTTTATAATATAAAAATGTATTTATTTTTTTTGATTTTTTTAAAAAAAATTTAATATGTACTGCATTTTTTTGTAATCTTTAATTTTATATTCAACACAATTTCAAAATATGTCTAGTAATTTATCGTGTTCATGTAAAAAGAAAATTTAGAAATTTTTGCTTATTTTTGCTATTTTAGATAATTTTTTTTTCTTTTATATATTTTTGTTCAAATTTAAATTTTTTAAATGCTTATTTGAGTGCTTATAATGATGTTGTTAAAGCACTTATTTTAATGATTGCTATAAGTTCCGAGCCCTGGTTATATATAAATAAATTATGTAATTATATTATATATATATATATAAATTAATATATACGATAAAATATGGCAGTGGTATTTTCTATTAAGACGGATTATCTATAATGCCGGTAGCATATTATGTGAAATTATTTAAATGTGCATTAAAAATCGTTATGAAATAATTTTAAAAAAAATACACATAGAACCCTATAATATCGGATTAGATTTTACTAATAGATTTTAGAATACCATAAAATACTATAATCTTATTTTGTATTTTTCAAAACCCGAAACCGGAAACAGAACCTTTTAATGAAATAATTGAGAACCGGAAGCGTAAAAACCAGAGGGTACTAGTTCTTGACTCCAAGGTATGCACACACGTCGATGAATATCATCTGAGTGCATTTCATCAACGGCTTAGGTGCAAATAGGGGGAGGAATTAGCCCCCAAATATTTGTCTTACCCCCTAAATATTTATCTCTCCTCCATATAATTGATACAGATACAAATTAAAATGTATACAAAAAATAAAAAACATTAGCCCACCCAAAAATAAAACACTAGTTGCGCCTATGATTTGCGGTAAAAACAATTGCCGAGATCAGTGTTCACCGATTCGTTACCATCGCTGCTTCATCTTTTCCTCCATTGATTTCTTGTTGTAAAACTACGATAAGAAAATTTGAAACTATGATAAGAATGTTATACCAAAATAAAGAAATTATGAACCGTTTAAAGTATACTTTTTAGGTACTCAAACCCAAAATATATCAGGTGAACGAAGTGTACGTTTTTTCGACCGGTATTGTGTAATTTGGTTTTCGACATTTTTTAATCTGTGCATTTTACTGCGGTTATAAGCGATAGTGACATAATTTATCAAATTTATTTATGAATGTTGTAATTTGTAGACAAAAAAATGGAAAAGTTTTTTGCTTACCAAAAAGACAGTAGATTACCGTGCAAGTATGGTAGAACGTGCTACCAAAAAAATAAAGATCATTTAGACAAATATAAACATCCTCCAACTAAAGTAAGATTTTATTCGGCAAATACATATAAAACATATTAGACTGTATCTTAGTATTTGTATTTTAGGAAGATCTTCGAGTAGATAATAAGAAAAAAACAGGGAAAAAGGATGTTAAAAAACAAATGAGATTAAATAGTCAGCGTAGTCAATTAGGAGAGTCTTCTAACGTAAATTCTAGAAATAATTCACTTGGAGATGATCATGCAGACCATGGTATGTAGTATTCCATAATAATTTTTGAGTAAATTAAATTTTAGTCATTGTTTTCTTATAAAATTAATTTATCTAGAATTTTATTTGGATAGTTACAAGAAAATGTATCTAATTAACTAAAAATATTGCATTATATTATTATTATTGATTATTATTGATTATATCTAATAATTATTATAATACTATGCAATACTATGTAATTAATGAGATAGAAAAACATATCTCCTATAATATAATATATTATGTATTATATTATAATACATAATATATTAAACTTTTAGAAAAATACATGATTAAAATCGGTACAATCTATGATATTAATAACAATTAAGCATTGGAATGAACCATTGTTTACTCTTTCAGACCATAATCTCTTTAAAATGTAACCCCTTAGCCTTATAATTATATTATAATATTTTAAATTAATTGTTGTTTATTTCAATTTTTTTTATGTAATTTATGGTTATTGCATTTATTTTGCATTTTACTATACTATTGCATTATTTTACTAATTTTTTACTTGAAGGAAAATATTATTATGGTGTTTGGCTCAAACTAAAGTATATTGTTAATATTAAAATTAATTAAAAATAACCTAAAGTGTAATTAAAGTTTTATTGAAAACTTTTACACAAATTCTAATTTAAGACAAATTTTAATAATTTTTAAGAAGTGATAATAAAAACGATTATTTCATTTGTATTGCATTAAATCATTTAGTAAAATGTTCAATAATATTTTTAATGGTGGGTTGAACTGTTCGAATGTCGAACCGAATTCAAAATAAAAGAAAATTGAACTGAACTATTTAGCATTTAGGCCAACCGCACATTGGTAAAGCAGAATTGCTCAAAGAAAATTTGCTTTATTTGATTTTAGTCATAATAAAACAGTATGTACCGCATATCAAAAAAGCAAGAATAGTCAAATTGTCAAAACAAGTTAATTGTCACTAACATGTATTCTGTCGATGAAGATTGTACCTATTTTATGGCAATTTCTTTTAAATATTGAAAAAGTAAAAGAAAAAAAAGATTGTGGGTCCATCCTATTAATAAAAAACGCACAGAAAATAACACAATAAAAATATTTTTACGTGAACTTTGTGAAGATGAATTGAAATATATTAAATATAAACGGCTATAAATTATAAATTAGGCTGTTAATTAATTGATGGTATCACCCGACGACATACATCTACTATGTTATAGGTGGTTTTTCAACGACTGCCTGTATCCAAAAGTTTGGACTAATGAAAATTGTTTTATTTTGAGTGATAGAATAGAGCATGTTCTATTTTGATAAAACACGATTAGTTATGATTAGAGTTGACTGAAGAGCAAAAATGTTTTGTTTTGACTATGACTTATCAGTGTGAGTGTTTTCACTGAAATACATGTATTCTATTTTTAATTAGTCATAATAAAGCTGCCTTAGTCTGCTTTAAGCAATTCTGCTTTACTAGTGTGGGTATGGTACTTTAGGTATGTTCAAAATTTGAACTTGAAAATATTCGTAATCAAACCATCTAAAATTAATTTTCCAAACTTTATAGTAGTTAAAATTTAAGTATCATAATAGTATTAACTATTTTTTTTATATTAATAAATTTTGCATAGTAAAATGTTCATGACAGTGAGTCATGGAGGATTGGTTGTTTGACAGGATGGTCCTAATGGCCGATAATACCCAAGAAGAAGAAGAAGAAAAAGAAAATATTCATAATTTTAATCTATTTATAAAAGGAAAAAAGTATGGGTTAAAAATAAAAATGTATTAATTTATATAAAAATAAAATATTTAATAGTTTGATTCAGTTCAGGTTCGTTTGAATAATTATAATTTTGGTTTGGTTTAGGTTCGTAATACTTTGATAATGTTCGGTTCGAGTTCGGTTCAGTACCATAAAATCAGGTTTAACCCATCACTAATTATTGTTTTTAGGAATGAATGACATGGAAGTACCTGAACAATCTGATGAACTTCGTATCAGGGAAGCAAGAAATAGTATTTCTGTAGCCAATATGAATAACTTACGACATTCAACTGAATATATTATGTCATCAATACGGCAGCATTCTCTACAACAAGAACGTAGACAACAACCACAATTGTTATTGGTAAAAAATAAATTACTGTCCCATACTGATTATTAGAAAACAGGTCTTATAGCACTAAAATATATTGTAATATGCCCTAAAAATATGAAAAAGTAGTGTAACAATATCAATTTATTTAAAAAAAAAATCTTCTTTTTTGACAATTTAAAAATATTTATAACCATTAAATAACTATTTATACATTAAAAAAGGTATGAAAAATGAAATACATATAAGAATTTTTTCATTCTAGACATAAAACTTCATGAAAAAATACAAAAATAATCAAATTTAATACATAAACGCTTAAAATAACACTAGAACTAGAGAAATTGCACTATAGAGATTAAATTTTAAAAATATGTTAGAATTTTAAATTTCGTTTTATGTAACAAATGTGTTTTCTATTTTACTATTTTATTATTTATCAATATCTAAAATAATTAGCAATATTATAGAATCTAAGTCATGTTAATAATATTTCATATTATAAATTAAATTTCTCTTATGCAAAATGAAATTTGAATCTTTTGATAAAGTAATTTAAATTTTTAAACTATATATAAAACTGTAAGGTTTAATAAAATATGGTCAAAACAATGCTATTCAGTTAACTCTGAGGAAGTTTATTAATATTGTACTTAGGCATTAGGTCTCGAGCCTTGTTTCTTGTCCAGCAGCTTAAAGTTGTTCCAATTTCTTATATATTTTAAATTTGAATTTTTAAATATTATCAGATTATTTTAATTTAAAAAAATATATTTTAGTTTATAAATAAATATGTACAGATATTAGAGTTCTTATGATAATTATTTTCCAGACTAATACTCCATTAGATGATTGCAGTGGCGATGATGGTATTGTTCCATGTACTCCAACATTGTTTACACCTCGACGTTTAGATGGAGAAACTGTTAGCTCACCTCATGTGCCATCTAGTAGTCAAGTAGAAAGGTTTACATTTGTTGGTGATTCTCAACCATCTCAAGTATCAGGTAATTTAAAAAATAATAATTTATTTAATTTATATTATTTTTGGTGTGAAGTGTAATTTTTTTTCTCAGAACTGTGATTCAGTCCAGAAAGTAAAAATTGCTAACAGCTTGGTTTGAACCAACAACCATGCATTAAAGCATAGGCACCTAATTTACTCAACCATGATATCCCTTATTTAAAAATTAGAAATATGGTTCAACCAATTTTATCTGCAAATAGTTATGATTATTTAAGATTCATACTTTAAGAAATCTTATATTTATTTTAGAAGTCAGCTTTTACAATAATATTTTTTAATATAATAGCAAGAATTATTGATAACAGTGTCTAACTAATGATACAAGAAAAAGTAAAAAAAAATTACCATTAATATTCATTAGAATGTTATATTTTTTTCAATACTATTTTACTTTATTTGAAATGAGTATAATTGTAGTTCAACCACTATACTATTATACAAAATTAATGCAGGATTATGAATAATTGAACTACAACCTAGTAAATGAAATGAAAATGTATTGTAATAATAATACTTAACATTTCCTTAATAATTCTTGTAGTATTTTGATTTACTGCAACTTTTTTTTTGAAAGAATTGATTAATATTTTTTTATTAAAAAATCAATTTATAATTTTTTTTCTTCTAGTTGTATTAGATTCAATTGATGAAGAACAGCAAAGTCCATCTCAAGAAATTGTGAGACCAGAAAATGAAAATAATCCTACTTATTGGAACAAAAAAATTACTGAACTATTCCTAGTGGGGGAAATGCCAAAAGAATTTTATGATTTATGGAATTTTTGTTCAAAAAAATGTCCTGCTCACCCAGAAGGTCTTATTTTTTTATTTTACTCTTCAGTTTTGTTCAATATTAACAATAACAATTTATATAATTAGATGCATTACTACCAATTGGATTTAAATTAGTTGGACCTTATGATGTATTAGCTGGTCGTATGAATGGTTTTGATGCAAAAGATGTTAAAAATACTGTTTTACATTGGCGTTATTACTATGACCCTCCAGAGTTTCAAGTATGTATATTTTGTTTAAATACTTATCATGTAATAAAATAATAAAAAATTAAATTAAAATTAAAAATTATTAAGTGGTCAATACTCATAAATTTATATACTTATTACGTACTTTCATTAGTAAATATATTACGTATGATTTTTATCAGTGATATGTTTCATTTGATGTTTAAGGTTTTTCATTTTATATGTTATAAGTTGTCTCCTTTTAATTGTTGCAAAATAACTGGTGATAATAATTAAAATTGTGACATAATTTACAATTTTATTAAAAAATTATTCAAACAAATTCTGTATAAATAAATTAAAATTAATTTGTTCCTTTAATTTATGTTAATTATGATTAAATGTTAATAAAGTCTCAATGATATAAAGATTAATTTCTTTATCATTTAATGTTTTTTTTTTTGTCTTTACCAACGGTTCCTAACTCATTAAATACCCTCATCTTGGAACTGGGTTGTGTACTATCATGGCTAACATCTATATTTCTGGTTATAATATTAATAAAACTATCTAGCAATTGCAAAAACTGTACTAAGAAACTTTTTTAAATATAAATATAGTATTAAAAAGAAGGTTGAGCGAGATTTAAGGTTATGACTATATAGTTTTAATTCAGATATCGACTCTCTTCTGGGGGACATTCAACATAAAAAATCTTATTTAATTACAATGGAGCGTCGATAATCCGCACTAATTGGGACTAAAAGGTGCAAATAATCAAACAACCATAGAAAATTTTAAAAGAAAGTTAAAAACTAATTTATTGGATATTATATTAAATCTAATATTCATACATAATATTAAAAAAAAAAAAAAAAAATAAAAATATAATGTATTTATTTTAAATAATAATCAATTTTTTTTTGCTCTTCCATTGAACTTTTTTTTTTTGATGCCAAAGTAGCATAGTAGTCGTAGTAGATAAGAAAATAATCTCGCATTTCATAATATAACATTATAGTACACAATAAAAGAAACATAACAAATGATAAAACTAAATTAAATTAAACTAAAAATAAATTTTTACACAAACATTTTGTAGTGCGGATAATCAACACTCTACTGTATTTAACTTGTAATTAATTAGGTTCAATAAAGTTCTTATTTTTTAATTATTTATGCAATCATTTACTAACTGACTTATGTGCATATTATAATATATTATGCATATAAGTTAGTAATTAATAGCTTTATATATTATATAAAGCTAATAATAGGTCTCAAAGATTTTTTTTTACAGAATTGGTGGCTTGTAAAATTAAAAAGATAGGAAACCGCTGATCTATACTCAATTATTAAAATATTTAGGAATTCATGCAAAATTTTTAAAATAATAATTTATTTTTCTAATAATTATTTTTTATTTAACAATTATAGTAATTAATATTTATAATTAGAGATATAAAATCTAAATTATATTTATTTTATTCATAAAAATCTATGGCTGTGATGTTAATTGAGATTAACTGAGAAAGATAAAAAAAAAATTCAGTATTCAGAATATTAATGTAAATAATTTAAAATATTTATTTAAAATATACATATATAGGTTATATGGATGGCAGTTTTCATCTTATAACTATTTTATCTATGTAATCCACTGCATAGTGGTGGTGCGAAGTGTATTTTATTCAATGAAGCAGTTACGTGTATCAAATACCCACTCCTAGTTAAAGTTTGAGATTCATAGTAAATATTAAAATTAATGGGTCAAACAAAATAATACATAATACAATTTTATGTCAAATGTGCAAATAATGTATTATACTTTTTTATCACATAACACTATCTACTCGTATCATTTTAGTCGTGAAGTAGCTATTTCAATAAAACCCTTATCGCGCTGTCACTGATGAAATGTTTCATACTCTTGTTTATATGACTTTTGGTATCCAATATGTCATAAGTCTACAAACCTATATAATAAATATTAATATTTTTTTAGACTATCATAGCAAGCACTGATTCTGAATTCCATATTGGATATTATAGAGATCAGCCATTAGACATGCCAGTTTTTGTTGCAAGTAATGATTCAGGAAAAAATTTCATTATTAAAAAATTAAGCAATAATATATTTTATGCTATAAGGTAAATCTACTTAAGTCATTATTATCAATTAATACAATCTTATTCCATATAATTTATTATTATACATCCTTCATTCAACTTTTTTAGAAAACTTGTTCAAAATATGGTTGGTGATGTGGCAATGGAGTTTGAAAGGTTATTATTTAATTATGAACACCAAAATATCACAAAAAATTTGAGTAGCCGTAAAGCCTGTGCAGTTGCAAAAACATTTCACAAAGCTGGTATTGTTGTTCCATATGATAGTAAAACTGATGTTGGTTATCGACCTTTAGCTGAATCTGAAAGTATGTTGTTGCAAGAATTCTATACCCTTATTTCTTATTTTTATTAATTTGATTTACGTAAAATATTATTTTTTTAGAAACCTTACGTACTATCCTGCAAAATTATCGAGAATCAAGCGAAAGTAAAAAAATTGAGGCTATGGATAAATTACAACCAATCATTAATTATGCTAATATAGCATGTGATGAATGTGATTTTGGTACAGGACTTGAATTGGGTATTGATATTTTTTGTGATGGAAATCCTGAACTTCATCGTACTTGTGAACAACTTTTAGTAACTGCTTACAGCCTACTTAGAAGGCCTCAATTTGGAACTATAATTAAGGTAGCTATAACTAATTAAATAATCTGTGTTGTATCTAATTTAAAACAAATGTTTTAAGATTTTGATTTGTGTTATATCCTTGGGTAATTATTAAGATACCCGATATAATAATTATAAGTAAATATTAAGTTAATTTTTAATATATTATACAAAAAATTAACTTTTTGGCAAAAACCATGAATCAATTAAATCAATAATATTATATAATATAAACTTACTATAGTAAATTACAATTAATTAATTTTAAATGAATCTCATTGTTAAAATTATGAATATTATATAATTTTCCAGGCTCATCTTGCGAACAGAAGAAGTGGTCAAAACATGAGTATATTATGAATTCTATTCTTTTGGAAAATAATTATATATTTATTTTTTTTATTTTTTTATTTCTATAAGAAACTGTATTATATAAAAATCTAAATTAACTAATAAGTTTAAGTTTTTTTATTTTATTTAAAATCAAATTAAAATATTTACAAAAATAAATTATAATTTATTTTTATTTTAGTTTTTAAATAATGAAGATGTTGTAAAAGCCTTGAATTATAATTATTATTTATAAAATACAAAAAAGATGTATGATTCAAAATGATTCTAGATCAGGTGTTCGAAAGTCAAGTGTCATAAAATTATTTCTCTTAAATGTCATGTGTTATACATTTTCTTTATTTGAATACACAGTTTTTTTAGATAAATATTTAACATAATTTAAAAAAGAATATACTATAATAATTGTTAATAATAAGATTTAAGTAAATTTAAAATTAGAGGCAATAGTAATTTAAAATTTATTTATATCATACTCTGAATTTTCTACCTTATATCTTACTTAACCTATATAACCTTTTATCTTACTATCATCCTAGTGCCCAAACCAAATAAGCCACTTAATTTAATAACTTATTTTTGATTATAATTTTACCTCTTTTTTTTGCTAAAATTTTGGAGAAACTTATACTAAAACATATCTTACCATGTATTATGGAAAAATCCAAAATAAATCAATTTAAGTCTATGTATCCTTAGATGCCCATGCCCTATTGTCTTTATTTACAATACCCAAATTCTAACTGCTTCAAATAATAAATATCTTAGTCTAACTCTCGATGAAAAGCTGACCTGGGTTCATCATATTAAATCCAAAAGAATAAATCTAAACCTACGCTTACTAAAAAACCTCATCAACCATAATAATTATATCCATATCAATACTAAGTTACTCTAGAGGAACGCAAAAAAAAATATAAACAAAATTCAATTATTCAAGAACATAGCAATTTGGAAATTAATAAATGCCCCCTATTACATCTGTAACTACATCATACATACAGACCTTAAAATACCTTCAGTCTACAAAGAAGCTAAAGTATACTATAAACGTCTCCACTCTATCTCATCCCAATCCTCTAGTTAGAAATCTTACTAATCTTAATTCCTGGTAATCCCAGTAAAGACGATTAAAAAGGAAGTACACCATTGTGACCTGTTGTTACCCTAACTTAATATAATTTAAATAAATTATTTGAAAATTGTAAAAAAAAATAAATATTCTGACTAAAGGTGGCTGCTTTCCTAAAAAAATATCATGTATTACGTAAATGCATTTTTGCTTTTAAAAATGTACATGTTATTTTAACTTTTATCATAGTTACTCATTGTGCCCAAGTGGTATAGATAGATGGTAGGCTTAATTAAAAAAAATAAAAAAAAAACCCTTTTATCTATATTTTGTAGTCGAATGTTATGGTTATGTATTCTTTTTGGAGTTAAAGAGTAGTGTTAACATGTTAAAGATTAGTTAATACAAATTGTTGCTAAACAACTTTACATCCCCAAAGTTGCCTGATTTGAACTTTATCGGACATTTAAAATAAATTAGAAAATATAATGTTATATAATATAAGCAGCAGTTGAAATTATGCAATTTTAACAGAATGGAATACAATTGATATGAAAATAATTAAAAATTAGTAAATAGTATAAAGGATCATTCGACTAACGTTATTAAAATAAAAGGTGGTCTTACGTGTTATAGAAGAAAACGAACTCAATTAATAATTTATATTATTAGTGTATGGAAACTATTAAGTGTATTATTTATTTAAGTATTTATAGTATGTAACTTATTATAATGACATGTTTAATAAAAATTAGTTTATTTTATTGAGCTATAAAATATGTGTGTTAAATTAATTTGTGATACAATTACCAATCCTTAATTTTGTGGATCTTTCAAAATATTTACAAAAACATTTTTTGAAAAAATGTAAATGGAAACTTTTACCGAATGTTCTTTTTAAATAATAACATATAAATATTTTGTGAAAGTAATTTTTCAAGTGTATCAGCAAAAGATAAAGTTAAATTAAAATGAGAAGGAAAAATAGATGGTTACAGTACGTGTTCGTCCTCCGACAGTTAAGCACGTGTATATCTCTCGGGACGGTGCGCTTTTGTATAGTTTCCGATAGCAGTATAGTGTTCCGTTATCTACTTCGACAGTCGATAAACCAACAGGTAATATGTTCTTGACTATTATTTAATATCGACCATACCACGTAATGAATAATAAAGATAAAAAAGTCAAACCTCCAATACAAATTCTCCATACAAAAAGAATTTCCTAACACCTTAAAGAACAACTCCAAAAAACTCAAACATAAATACAAATAATCCTACTTCTATGTATATATCATCAAACCCAAAATAAGGCACAAAGTCAAGCTCAAATGTCTTCTTTAAAAACAACGATAGCACACATAGGCGAATCTACAGGGTGTGCCTGGTGTGCCAGGGCACACCCTGCGACTCGTATAAACCTGTGTAGGGCCCATAATACTCATTTCAGTTACAACGGTATTGAGTCTAAACATTAAACATTAAACAATTTATATTTTATTTTAATACATTTTTATAAAATGTACCTATAAAAAATAGTTGTTAATTATATATTTATACCAGTTATATTATATATTTAATACAATTATTTGTTATTAATTATAATAAAATTAAGATGTTATATTAAACTTCCAAGAATTTTAAACATAATCAATTAACAATTTAATTGTTGGTTGTTAGTATGTCCAAAAAATAATAATTGAGTAACATATATTGAACTTTGCAATATTTGTAGTTTATAAAATTGAATAATTTTGAAACATAACATGTGTATTTTACAACATGAAAAATAGCATCTAAACTAGGTAATAAAAATGAATCTTAATATTATTTATTATTATTAATATTGTTATTTCAAATGGGAAACATATTTAAACGTGTGATAACTGAGAGGTATTTTGAACTACAGAGGGCCTTTTTGAGGTAAAGGCACACCCTGCTATGAATTCCTAGATTCGCCTATGATAGCACATCGTCATCCTCTATCTCTACTTCCTACCATAACAACACGCCGTCTACCACTTATACGGCTTCCCCGATTATCGTCACCGCTATTAATAATATCACTGCCACCACTAATAAACTAATAAACGAAATAGTCATCGACGCTGATAACACTCAATTCAACACACTGCACAACTACAATCAACCCTCTAGTTTCGCCTCCATCATCTCTAACGGAAAAACTCCGTATAGAGCAGTGGCGTATTTAGGAATTTTGCTAGGGGGGGGGGGAATAAAATATATAACAATTAATAATACACCCATAAGGTCATAAATACGTACATTATATACATTCTTAAAATCTTTTTTTCTAACCAGACATACTTACAAGTAATATCATACTTGAGAAATACAGAAAATGAGACAACCACCTATATACTACCTATATAAAAAAAAAGGTCAAGGGGGGATCTATCCCCCATATCCCCCCCGTAAATACGCCACTGGTATAGAGAACAAGCACTAGTCTTTAACTCTATTGACGGTATTCGGCAAGTCGATTATATACTGGCGATCGGAAAATTGATATAAATATTCCCAAAAGACATAATCTTATTTTCAATTGCACCGGAAAAATACAAAGCTCTAATTTTTATTTGGATAATAACTGCCCCGATATTACAATTGATGATCATGAAATACTTTTCGTAAATAATTATAAATACCTAGGGATAACGTTAGACGCTAAATTCCGTTGGGTACCCTTTTTTGAAGAACTAAATAAATTCTCATTTCGCTGGTTGAATTTTTTAGACTTAAGGGCAGCACATGGTGGGGTTCTCGCCCGACATCTTTACATCACATATTTAAATTGGTTATCCGAACAGAATTAGATTATGGGTATATTTTCTCTGACTCTGCCTTTAAGAGACACTAGTGCTAACAGCTGTTCTAAACTCAACAATCTACAAATTTCAGGCCTAAGGTTCACATTGGAAGCTCTAAGATCCACCCCACTGCTTGCCTACTTGTACACATCAAATAGCTGGTAAATTCCTGCTTAAAACCTTAGCTAACTTTGACCCTGACATTTTCAACGATTATCCCAAGATTTATTACTTTTGGCGATACGTACAAAAATATCTACCCATTATTGCTCTTACGGCACATTAACTTGTCCCCACACGGGATTACATTATTAAATCTAACAAACTTCCACTCTTTGAATTAAACTTTCCTTCACTTCTTCTTTCTCTTAAAATCCATTACAGTAATAACTTCCTGAACTAACTTATCAATTTCCTTAAAAACACTCAACCTAACTTTGTCAACGGCCTTTTTTTTTGGATTACATAAGTAAACATTTTCCAGATTTTATCTTAATATTTACTTATAGGTCTGTTTCATTTCTCTCAGCTGGCTTTGCTTTTGTTGTCCCAGAATTGCATATTTCCTTTTCGAATAATCTTCCTTCCACAGCATCATCCTATTCCGCGGAATGCTATGCGATCATCGAATCTTTATTTCTTATCTTCATCTTAACTCTTAATAAATGTCTTATTGCCACTAACTCCTTATCATGCTTACACTTTCTAGCTTCAAACGTTTTTAATACATTCAACTCCTCACTCAATATTAGAATCAGACACTTACTTCATATTCTTTGACATTCAATTTTTATAGGTCCCTGGTCATACGGGGATCCATGGCAATGAGACCCCACACTTGCTGGCGAAATCGATATTCTCCTTATGCTGCCCCTCATCTAGCGCAATTCCCTGGTCAGACTTTTGCCCAATTTTAAAGAATAGTGTAAATAAATATGGCTCAGCTATTGGGAAAATTTCCCTCCGCACTTTTATACTTGGTACAGAGATATTCCATGCATTCAATTTTTTCCTCTACCACAGTTTCACAAATAAAAACTGTCTCGTAAAAATATATCTTCCTTTCCCCGTCTGCGCTTTGGACACACTTTACTCCCTTCACACTCGTTTAAACTCGAGCTAAATGATTCCTCTCTTTGCATTTACCACAATCCTCCCGAAACTTGTGATATCATGCATATATTTTTTAATTGCCTATATATTGCTTCCCAGCGTAGAAGCTTTCTTACTCTATTAAGTTCTTTAAACATACCAGCTAACCCTCAATCTATTATTTCCTGCAACTCTCACTTCGTTATTTTATGCACACTAAATTTATTTCTCCAGGCTGGTTTCAAAATTTAAATAACTGATATTTGTTTTTAGATACTTCTATTGCACTGTTATGATTCCATCTCATTATATTATTATTATGATTATTTATTTATTTTTATTTTTATGTTTTGTATTGTAAAACTTATAGTTACACTTAGTTATTATTGTTTATACTTTAGTTTTTGTAGTTTGATACTTTAAGTACTGAGATATTTTGATTCTTCTTGTCTTCATCTTTATATATTTTGTATAGTTTTATGTTTGTAGTATTATAAGTCGTTAATAAGTGTCAAAACTAATGGTAATACCAAATTTACTTTAAATAAATAAAAAAATAAACTAATATATATTATGTAGTAACATAAAACAAATATAACACTATAAACAAAAGGTTAGCAAAAACCAGTGGCGCAACTTGATAATAAGGAGCCCATGTGAAAATTTCTGGACCGGGGCCCTTACCTAATAGTAAAAATGAATAACAGTCATACGTTGTTACCTTTTAATATATTTTTAGAAAATATCGTTTTCTTTTATGTCATGGTTAATATAATTTATTGTAATTAATGTATTTAATATTATAGGAATAATATAATAGGAATATCGTGTTTGAGATTTATATAATCATATTATATCATATTATAAATCAAGACCGGGGGCTCCTGTGAATTGCACACCCAACACTCCCGATAATTGAAGGTCCCAGTGCAATAACCAGGTACGTCCACATTTTTTCAAAATAATGTTTTGATATAAAAATATTGAGAAAAAAAATCTCTATCGATCGGTGCAACAACCGAATACGTCCAATGAATATAAAATAATAAAAACGGTTTTTTAAATTTTTGTTGGGTGCAATAACCAGGTATGTACGACGGACATATCCATCGAAACATTAAATATCCATTTTTTTTTCCATTGGGCGCAAAAACCAAATACGTCCGGACGTAACTGGTTGTTGCGCCCAACACTTCTGTTCAAGTTTTGGTATTTTATCCGTCGCAATAACCAGGTATAAACAATTACTTTTTTTTACAAAGTTTAAAATATATTATAATGTTACAATATTGAAAACATATTCCTAAAATGTATGTTATGTAGTGACCAAGTAACAATTATGAAACTATAACTACATATTTTTCAATATTGCTTATTTCCTAGTTGTCAAGTAAATTCTAGTATTACTTGTTATAATACATTACATTTATAAAATATATTGTGTCGGTGCATTATGGAACATTATGTTTTATAACCTAATAGGTGGTTTATATTATTCCAATGACTTAATCTATATTTAATTTAATTACAAAATATTATGTTCATTGTTTAACACACATACTGAAAAATATAGATGATACGGATTACGATAAAATATTTTGCAACGATTGAAAATATAGTTATCATATTTTTTTAGGTTTTTATAAATATTTTGATGGAAATAAAATTTAAACCAATGAAAATGAGTTTAATTGATGTATCATCTTCGTACAAAAAGAATAACACCAAGTTTTTAATTTTTGTTTCATTAACCGATTTTATGAATAGTTTTTTATGTTTCCTGAACATTTTGAAAAATTGACGTACCTGGTTATTGCACCGGGGCCTTCAATTGCGCCACTGGAAAAAACGAACTTTTAGCATTTTTGTTTTTTTTTTATTCTTAACACTATAATTTGTTTGCATTTAAATAGTTGCATTAACTATTTTTCATTCCGTTCATCATGATCAGATGTGCATTACATTCGTACGTTATCGTTTTTATTTCGCTAATTACTTTCTGGATCTATAGTTTTCAATATGTGACAGAATACAGTTAATAAATACAGTTTATCATCAACGTCATCATCATCGTCTACTGAAGTCGAGAGAAAAAAACCTATTTATTTGTCTTTCCAAACTGCTATGCCTCTGTGGATGAAAATTATCATTCGGTGTTGTTCAGTCCTCCGTCTAAACAAGCCCACTTACAAATCAGTCCAACACACCGTCCTCTTCAAGTACTGAAGTACAAAGATCTCCCATTTATACATATAAGTGTAGGTTATAAATTCTTCGCACTTAAAAAGGCACTATTTGATATAGTCGACCTGTAGTATGTCCATGTTCAAGGCCGAACTAACCCACCGGACAACTGGGTAGATGCGCCCATGAAAATGACGTTAACTTTATGTTAAGGAAAAATAATGAAATCCATTATTATTTTATTATTACTTTAAAATGCTTACTTATAGCATGTCTGAAGTATTGGAGAGACTATAAAAAAATGTATGAACTTAAATTTTGACACAACGCATTATGTCGAAATTCAAGATCATACATTTTTTCGTTTTTGAGATATAACGATGATTAATGAGTGAGTGGTATATTCAATTTTTTTCTTTAAATACATTTTTATTTATTTAGAGTTTAATTCCTTGGCGTCGCCGTAAAAGCTATGCCTTTTTAAATGTAAACTACCCTAAATAATGGTTAAAATAATAATTTGTAATGTACTATAATAGGTAAATATAAATACAGCCATACCCGTCACACTTTGCTGTACCATTAACTTAATGTAAAGAAATACTAACACCGTTACAACAATATTCAATTTATTTTTCATTTTATCCTGTCGTTTTTGAAAAAGATAGTCGCTCTTGGAAATTATTTTCAGTAAAATAGACAGGTTCACCATTTTATAGGCGCTCACTGAGGTTTTTGATAGTAAGGTTCCTTCCCGTTTTTCCATTTGTTCTAGCAACAACAAACAACAAACAACTGCTCGTTTGGGCCTTATCAGGTGCACTGATACTTCCATTACCTTTTTTTTCGCGATAAAAGGTAGCTTCTATCCTCCTCCAAGGTCTAATCTATAGTGGCGTAGCCAGGATTTTGCAAGGGGGGGGGGTTTAAGAATAAATTAAATTTAGTTTTCATTAGACTTGTTGCTCAATTGATTTATTCAAGAACAAATTTCAGTTGTGAACTTGTGAACTTGTGAATATACAATATTATAATTATATGTTATAAACACCTCAATGTAAAAATCATTTATATGTATATATATATTTTTTTCATTATTATTAAAATAAATATACATTAATATAAATAATACATTTATTATAATTGGAAATACAAGGGGGGGAGGGAGTTAAATACCAAAAAACCTCCCTGTCTACGCCACTGTTAATCTATTTTTTTACCAAATTTCATCAAAATCGTTTCAGTATAGTTTAGGAAGACATAAGAGACATATAAACAAACATTAATTTTTATATATAGATATAAGACAATTTTTAATGAACACAGAGTATTTAATAAGATAATAGTTTTTCGAAACATACATATTATAAGCGTAAGCAAATAAAATAAATAAAATATTTTATAGAATAATGCAAATGTGTTTTGATGAACTTTTGCTTTATTTATAAAAATATTGTCGATTTTTTCATTATCCATATCTTTGTTTTGATAGATATGAAGAATAACTAAATAATTGAGACAATTCTGTGTCATTGTTGATCTCAAAATTGTCTTTATTGTCTTTTTGTGATGGGAATAATCGAAAGAAATAATCGATTCAATTCGATTATTTTAAAAATCATTCAAATTATAAAATAATCGAATGGTTTTTTTTATCTTGTTACATATATATTACCATTGCATATAAATACTAGTACTAGTAATTATACTAGTACTTAATTGTATTATTACCTAATTGTACTAGTACTTATAATCAATGATACTACTGATTACATTATAGTTGTCGGTACAGTATATAGTGTATGCGAATAATATAATACAATTTGGTAACTATTAACTTAGTTGAAGTAGTACCAACAATTTTTTTTTAATCTTTCGAATACATTGAATTATCTATATCAAGTATCTTAAAGAGAATAAGAATATAAAAAAGCACAACTATTTATTATAAGCAGTACTCGACTTGGTAATACTAAAGAAAGAGGACTCTATTTACTTAAAAGAAATTGTGTCTCCAAAACTTGTTAAGCGTTATAATTATAATGTAATAATTGTAGGGGATGATAAAATTTATGAAAATTAGTTTGGGTACTCCGTCCTCCTGCGTCCCCCCTCAAGTCAAGCACTGATTATAAGTATTTAATAATAAATAAAAAATATTAATGATAATTTGGAAACTGCGTCATATATTGCAGGAAAAATGTTAATTTATAAAGTTAAATTAAAATTATTATTTATAAATAAAATGTAATATTCATTTTTAAGGTGAATTCTGTTCCGACGGTCGTTCGTTATTTGTTCCATTTTTGAAAACTAACGTTTTGATGGAACAGAAGTCGCGGAAACACAAATATTTTAATTGTATTGTATAAAATTCAGGAAATTAATTTTTATGTTGTTTCCAAAAGAAAATATTTGGTACTATATATATTTGTATGAACTATTTTATATTATGATTATTTTATATTTAATAATTAAATATTTATAATAAATATTTGTTCTTTTTTATATATTTTTTTTTTACGTAGATACATGATAAAGATAATTCATTGATGATATATTTGAAAGATTATAAAAAAAGTAGTTGATACTACTTCAACTGAGTGTTACCTAATTGTATTATATTGTTTGTATATGCTATACCAATGGCTATGAATTACTCACTAGTCAGTATACTATAGTATACACAGTGACGTATTTTAAAATTTTTCTGGGGAGGGTTCACAGTTTATACATAATTAATATAAATTATGATAGCTTGTAAAAAGTTACGTCCTCTTAAGTTTTTGGTGGGGGTTTAATACATACTATCAGAGCCGCGTTTAACGAGGGGCAAGTCTTAATATGTTTGATGAGGCGGCAAATTTTTGAGGATCAACATAAAATAAGAAAAATATAATTATAATTTTTCTTGTATGACTTTATATATATAATAGTATAGTATAATAATATATAATAGTCTATTATATAACCAATGCTAATACCTATTTACTTTTATTGCACTTCATATTTAGCCATAATATGGAAACCGTTGTTAGAATAACATTACACACTAATTATGTACTACACTTATTACTAAATTATGTTGCAGAAACATGTATCTGTTTTTTCCCACTGAGGGGGGGGGGGTCTAGTACCCCTGGACTACCTCCGTAAATACACTACTAAGTATACAGGTAGTGAAATAAGAAAAACCATTCGATTATTCTATTTTATCATTCGAGTGACAAACCCATTCGATTATTTTATCATTCGAGTAAAAAAAACCATTAGATTGTTTTATCATTCTAGTGAAAAATGCATTCGAATGATTCATTCGATTATTTTGTATTCGACTACTAATTATTCGATTATTTTTTTTTCGATTACTAAACGTTCGATTATTAAGATCATTCGATTATTCCCATCATTATCTTTAACCCTTAGATCATTTACAAGCTTTAACTTCTTTAATGCCGAGAAAGACCTTTCTGCAGTGCATGATGAAACTGAAATAGTTAAGTTAGGTCCTGTTTTAATTTTGAAGTCTTAACTGTTAGGATAGTTTGTAGGAGTTTAGAAAGTTTTGATAATATATCTCATAAATTATTTGATTTTATGAAATTTACAACGACTTTTTTATAGACGTATTATTAAATATAATAATAAATAAATATACATATATATATATAAATATATATAATAAATGTAATATCTAAAAACATATCTTAATGTAATATACATTTTTCTCAAATAGAATCATTTCCTCAAAATCCAATAACATCGGTGATATGTCTGTTCTCGTCGATTACAAATTTCTCAAAAAACAAATTATATATTTATTTTAATTAATTAATTCCATGATTGAAACCGGGTAATTCAGCGTACTATACCGATTCATTTGAAATTTCATTTTATTGTTTTATAACTAAATGTTACACCAAACAAGGCTTTAAATAGTGTGAGGTAATAATTTATTAAAAACTAAGTCCCAGTTAAAAATTGTTCTATGTGAAGTCGGGTAATTCAGCTAGTATTTTATATATTGACTATGCATAATACAAAGAAATATTTGATGTAAGCATGTCAGATATGTAGTAATAATTAAAGTACTTATAACCTGTATAATAATAAAACATATTATAACAATACAACTGATGGATTAAGTTTTTATAATTCTTTCAATTGATAATAATTTAGTAACATTACATATCCTTAGAATTATTTTGTTAGAACTATGATACTTAAATAACATGATGTACACGTGTTGAATTAATTTTTTTGTACATATAATGTCAACATATTCTATATAACATTTGTATGCATTATCAATTTATGGTTTTACGGTTTTTTTTTTAGTACATTTATTAAACAATTTATTTTTACTACATTAGAAATGTATATTATATACCTACATAAAAAACTAATACGAAAAAAATTTTTTTTGCTTACTAATCCCGATACTAAAAACGAATGTTGCATGTAAAAAATATTTCTGTTACTAAGAGTATATTTCAGTGTTTTATTAATATTAAACACATTTCATAGGTATTACAAAATCAATTACATGTTATTCAGAATATAAGACTATTTTTAAACAAATATGATATGGTCTATGCTTAATGGTAAATTATGTTGCAACTTAGAAATGTGCGCAGTAATATATATATATATATATATATATATATATATATATATATATATATATATATATATATTTAGCGGTTATTCTGAAATGAAATCAAATAAAATTTTCTAGCTTCAGATCTAATAATATTGAGTATGAAATATACAGTATAATTACCAGGGAATTGAGTAATAAATTGTATATATTTACATGGTTTATTTAAATATTTATTTTTGGTAGTTTTTAGAATAAATTGAGTTAAAGTAAAATATAGTATACAAGTTTTTAGCAATTATTCAATAATAATGAATTAGCTTTTATACATAATTTATCAACCAAAAAACGATTATCGAAGAGACAATAATCTATACAATATGGTTATATTAGAGCGCTTTTAGATGAGACACTTTGTGACCGGTCACTAGAATCGTGCTAACGAGACATAAAAAGTGTCTGTATTTTAAGAGTACCTTTCACATGAGATATTTTTCCTACACGAGTATCTGATTTAGTAATCAAAAAAAAAAAAAAATGCAAGTATTGATATAAATTATTTATTTTCCTCTCGAC
>JASXSY010000435.1:0-43306 GCA_034509805.1 Sipha maydis
TTTCGACATTGTTCTTTTAATGTGTAAATTTGATATCTTAAGCGGGTTTTTACAAATAATTATACTAAATTCCACATCATTCCAGTACAAGTTTTTACACAAATATTTATCACACGTTGTAAGCTACAGTAAAATATTATAATTGTATGCAAAATATTAATTTTTTGAATTAGTAATTTGAAAAATTGCATATTTTAAATTTTATAATTTACGTTGAGCTTATATTTATTTATTGAATTTATTTGGACATTGATACGTGGTTATAAATTATTCACGTCTTCACAAGTTCTTATCGATTTGTAATGAAAATACATAAGTTTTGTATAAAATTATTAAATCAATTGAAAATTAAACACAAAAAAGGTATTTATAAGTACAAAAGGCAAAAGAAAGCAGAAAGGCAAACAAAAAAAACATCCATCATCTTGGAAATTAAATGATACACATTTTTGTATAAAAATTATTTTTTTATTATTATTAAAAGAAAGGCTTTTGCCTTCAAATCCGAACTGTACTAATAGTGGAAAAAAATCCACTAATTGCAAAAAAATAAGAAACTTCTATGAATATTATTTTTGTTTTTCGTTAAAGTTGTAATGCGTTCGACCTTGTATTTTCGAGGTTGTTGATGGCCTCAATAATCGTATACGGAATATATATGAAATATATGCATATATGCAATCAATACAATTACCGTAGCAAAAATTATCATTTAAATGGACTATATATACTGCGTATTGTATAAAATGATAAGGCTGCTATGAGCTAGTAATGTCATAGTTTATTTCATTTATTTTTTCTTCAATTAGAAGTTCGTTATTTTAAAACTATGTAATTAATACTTAAGTAATTACATACACCCATAATGATTTGTAGACCAATAAAATCAGTAGTGTGGAAAGTACAGCATAATTTATGCTTCATTATTTATTGCAATTAAATAATGAATAGCATTTAGCGTACATTATTCATAGTTTATTTACATATCGTATAACATAAGAAATATTAATACATAATATTATTATATTGTACATATATTTGTAGATCACATAGTCTATGAGTAATTTTACCAAAATAATTTATATATAAGTGGTTTTACAAATTTATGTACTTGATATATTTTACTCTTTTCAGGGTATTAAGTTGTATTAGTGAAGTAATTTAACCATCACAATTTAAATTAAAAAATAAATAAATCCTAGTATCCATATATTATTGATCATTATAAATAAATATTCACATTTTAATGCTTACCATTTTATTTAATCAGAACTAAAATTCAAGAATAACTTTTTAAACACGCACGTAATAATTATGTGTAAAGCAAAAAACTAAATTTTACAATCACATAAGAAATTATTGTAAAATTATTTTATTTTTAAATGCAACATCTCAATGGTAAATATCAATTTTTAACTGTCTTACATATACTTGAAAATGTTTGTATACATTTAATTTAAAATGTATCAATAATATAAAAATGTGTAAAACAATAAAAGATAGAAATAAAAAAACCTACATTAATTTATATGTATTATATTATCTACTATTGTTGATATGAATACATCCATTGCCTAGACCGATAATCGTGTGTTGTAATTTACTAATTCATTAGTTTGTGTTACACACATAGAAATAATTCGTAAAAAAAATAAATACATTTTAATATATTATACTATTTAAAACTTCTAACTAAACAATTATTAACGGCGTTGTATTTTTATTTTCATAACTAATAAAATTGTGACCAAAGTAATGTGGAAATAAATTATCGAATGTTAACTAATATATTTAAAATATAATTTGATGAATAATTTTTACTAATAGTTTTCATTAGTGTACAAGTTCCTATGTATTATTATTTTTATATTAATGATTATTGTCTTGCAGGAAAGCAACTGTCTTTAATGCCTACAATAAAATTATATTAATGACTATACACACATTTTACATGGTATTATATTACTCGGTCAGCGTTTTCAATTGACCGGTCGACTACTGGTTTTAAATATATATACAAACTTCTGTGTAATTCTACACGAGTAGAATAATAATTAATGCATGGTACGTGGATATATTTTACCAACTTGCCGATTCCTCAGATATCAGTCTTTGATTTCTATTGTTTATAAAACTATATGAAGTTTATAAATATGCAGTTGTGTTTTATTCTTCTAGTATATGAATATGATGTATGTACCTAATCGTAAAAAAAATCTAATAATAAATAGATGAACGATCAAAAGAGAAAAAAATAATTATTTTTCGATATTCATTGTATGCATTTTTTTCGCTAAAATAATCATAATAAACGAAATAGCAAACTGCTTGAAAAGCACTAGATACTAAAAAACTAAATGTATTAAACATTGACTATAATAATAATTAGGTTTAGAATACACGTAAGAGTAATTAGAAGCTAATTCGTACACAATAAAGTTGATAATTATGTACCCATAAGAATAATGGCAAGACAAAAAGGGAAAATCCGTGAGACGAGAAATTACATTTTTTTTTTCGACGAAAGTTCGTCGTCATCGGATTGACGTGCCACTTTTCGGAACACACGAGATTGTTTGACTAATATCACATCATAATAATATATTAAAGCGTTCGGAGTATTACTCCTATACTTTCTACATTGTGGAGTACGATGAATAGTGTAATTAAATGATGCACGATAAACCGTGGAAGAAACTTCGTCATCAGTCATTAGTCAAAAAATCGTTTCGAGAAATAAGAATTTTGAACGTTTAAAATCCACTCTCGGTGTTTCTTCGTGCAGGTACCTTACGTGAACGTTTTTTTTTTTTTTATCGTGGTATCTCGAAACGACTGCGAAGCCGGAACAGGACGCGCGTACAGCGTCGAGACCGCAGAAACGTTTCACTCGGTTAGCGCGCATACAACGAAACAATGCGACAAAACGGCGTATTGTTCTTACCTGTTAACAAGTCGATCTCGGCTGACGGACCGCGGTGACCGGCGGAAAAGGGTCCAAAAGCGGCAGTAAGTGCAGGTGTGCGAACGTTTGCAGAGCACTGCCGGCGTCAGGTGGTTGCCGGTGTGGAGGACGGTCGATGTTGCAAGCGTAACTGGCGAAAAGTGGTAATGGAACGGTGAGAAGTTGGAACGGTTGCGAGAGAACGGGGTGCGCGCGTAACGTGTTCTCGCGATGAAACGTACGTCACGAACAGTGGGCGGGAAAAAAAGGATACCGCGGTATGATGAACCGGTGTTATCCCATCAATCGGCGTATTTTCCGTCGAGGATCCGTAGTCGAAACGATCGATTCGAACTGATGCGCCGGACACGACTATCGATGCGCGTTTTCCGCGCGCGCGCTCAGAACCACTCGGCGGCGACGACGGCAGCGGCGGCAATGATTGCTGCGTTCTCCTTCGGTCCGTCCGCCGTCTCCTCCTCTCTCTCTCTCTCTCTTTCTCTCTCATTCACTCACAGTTGGGCGAATAAACCGCCAAACGCCGTCGTCGTCGTCGTCGTCGTCACCGCCACGATGAGAGGTAATCGACAAGGAAGGGGGAAGTGGAAGATGACGTGGAGGAGGGGGTCACCTGAAGTCTGGTTCTCGGCCGTAGCGCGCGCGTTGTCCTGCTGTAACGTTCGAGTGTTCCTGCGGCGTTTTCTCGTACTTCAAATGAACGGTGGAGGCGGAACGGGTTGAACGTGTCGTGTTCGGTCTCCACGTGACCGAACGCGCGAAGGTCATCGGACCGATCGGGGGAGGGGGAAGAAACAAGACCGAAACATTTGTAAGCCTATCGCGGGCGTGGTGTCAAAGGGGCTACTGGTATTCACCGAGGTCAATATGCGTGTACTTCACGTCGTCGGCCGAACGGTAGCTTCTGGTCGTGTGACCCACACGCACTGCCGGCAATGGCACGTCGAAGCGATTATTTCCGGACGGTCGCCCGTGGCAGAAAAAAAATCAAATGATACGCGGGTGCTGCAGATTTTCTGATATTAATTTTCATTTATTCGTAACATAAACGGTTATTGCATAGGTAACCCCATCGGGAGTACCTGCAATTACTGTAATGTAATACGTACTAATTACCGTGTTGGTTAGGTTACGATTATTGAACGGCGACATTTTCAAAACGGTCGACTTGTTACGTACCGTTAGTTTAGGACAACGGTTCCAAAATTTTAATTTTTTTATTCCGTAACCACCTTAGATTAATGTTTTGGTAGATTGTAGTATCCCTTGTTATGACTCTTATACTTTTTTCGCACAACTACTCTTAAAATGCTTAAATAGAAAATAACAATAATATATCATAATTTAAAATAATGTATATATTTTTATATTTTGTTATAAGAAAATAAATAATTTTACTTGTAGAACGAATGCAAGAGTTTAGTAAAATCCTTAAGCTTGTTTCGAATTACAATTTTTTTTTTTTTTTTTTAAATCAAGTTCAAATGATAATCTAGAGCTGCGTTCAGTTTGTTTCTTCGCTTATTATTATGTATATATAGTATTCTTTAACCTACATTTTATACTTCATTTCTATAAGATAAAATTATGGTTAAGTTTTAATTTTTAATTAAATATTATGCATATTTTCGAGGGCGCAGCCCGTTTCGCCCAGTTACCCGTTTCGACCAAAGCCATTTTAGTCGTTTTCAAATTAAGTTGGCAATGGTTTTTAAATAATATAATACATATGCTATTATTAATTTTTATTATTATTATTATTTTTACTATTTTTAAAAAAGTCATAGGAAAAGTTAGTTAGTTAAGCGGACGTAATTATGATTGAACGGGTTAATTTTATTTAAAAAATCATGATTGAAGTTTGGCTTATTCTAGTGATGTGCCCAGAACCATTTTTTTGGGCTACCGAAGCTAGGTTCAAAATTATTGTATTTAACCTTCTATTATTTGAAGGCCTAGGAACTTGGTACCTACCAATGTGGATGAGCCCAGGCTAACCCCCTGTAGACCTGAACGCGGCCTTCTTGCGGCCTTTTCAAATTAATTGGATGTACCCAATAACGCCTTTTCGGTAATTTTATTTTTTTGATTTTTATATCGTTTGTGTAGAGCGTATGCTACATCATCTAATAATTTTAAGTGCTTTACAAAGTTACAAATAGCTTCAAAACAAGTGTCTTTACTCTTTACTCAACCACGTGTTAAGAGAAACTGATGACTCGTTCAATCGATCATGCTATTCAACATTTTGGCGCTAAAAAAAAGGCTGAAACCCGCAGTAAAACCGCCTACATATGTAAGGAATCCGAGGAAGCGGTTTCTATGCCGCGGTATCCGCCGTGGATTTAAACCGCGACCACACGCGGCTAAACCGCTCCGTGTGTAGCCAGCTTTAAGTATTTGAAATTCATAAAATGGTTATCTTAAATCGTGATCACACTGTATACATTTCAAAGGGTAGGTACAAGTATCAAAAATATATGATTGCCATAAGTAAATTAATATATGCTACGTCACTATGATGTCGACGGTACATTAACTAGGTACGTTTGATGGCGGCCGTGGATATTTGTTTACGATCATCGATACATGGCCGAGATATATAGGTGCACACATCATATTTGTAAAGCATGGCGTAATTATATAAATTCAAAAATCCCAGAGTTATAGAATAATTTATTGTTATTCAAAATTTGATTTTTTTTCGCATGAAAAAACTGATGGAAAAATTTATAACATAAACGCGAAATAATAATGATAAAGTATATATGGTATGGGAAACAGCGACGGAGTCTTCGTAGTCGCTAATATCTCTGTACGTGTACAAGAAGATGTTGGAATACGAGAAAGGATAAAATTATACATGCAATAATTTAGGTGTGGCGGTATTTGAGATGTGGTCAAGTGAGCAAAGAGACAACGTTCATAGTTTTAACCATTAGGAAGTCATTATATTAATGTAATGTGAGTTGTTGCAGTTTGAAACTTTTGATTCTATTCAGTAATGTTATTTAGTACAGTGGGGTTAAGTTAAATTGTTTTAGTTATAAGGTTTCGTTGGTAGTCGTGCTAATTTAGAAGGTACATTTGTCTATTTGCTTCGTTTTTATTTTAAAATATCACACATTCACGAACAGCAGTGGTGACGACAAAGTACTTTTAAATCACAATAGTATATTTTTTAAATAAGTACCCCGAAACCAACCACCAATTCTCCCCTCTCGGCGCCTTCGGTCCGCTTTTAAATATACGAAAATGCATAATATTTTTAATAAAAAAATGTTTAATTGACCAATCTAAATATTAAAACTATAATATTATATTAAATAAAAAATATACAGTTTAATTTTTAAAATTTAATCTTTTATTTTAATTACTTGCATATGATGCGGTTTGATGACTATGATGAAAGAGTTCTCCAATTGTTTTAATTTCCAATTCCAAAGTTCTGTTCGATTCAGTACAACTTTAGTATGGGTTCTAAAGCCAATTGTATAGTAAGTATATCATTGATTATAGAACAGATAGACAGAATATGAAAGGCATAAGCTATTGAGTAGTGACTTCTTATAATTCCTTTTTTTTCCGATAGATAGGTACCAATACCGTTATTGCAAATAATTTTTTTATATAATATTGATTTCTGACATATTGTCTATATTTATAAATTAAATTATGTGTACCAATACCAAAACAATTATCAATAAAGCATTTGAGACGTCGACAATGACCACTAATAATTAATCGGTTTGTACTGTAATTATTATTTTTAATTTTAGTAAATACAGTTGAATTAGTCTTAAAATACTATAAGTAATAGAGATATACAAGGACAAAAATATCAGTTTAACTTTGTTTTTGTAAATAGACTGATCAACGACTGAGCACCTAGGGACGTTGCGATACTACTAATATCAGTAAAGTACCGACACTTTTCTTTTCAGATGGTGAATGTATTGCTGATTTTTTGGAAAAAATAATAAAAGATACACATTTTTGATTATCATTATCACCTTAACAAAATATAATAGTTTACATCAGGCACCGACAACTCGCAGCCCTCAGAGCTTTTCTCTACGGCCCTCTAAATATATTTCATGGTCTTTAAAATTTTAATTTTGTAATAAATAAAATCGAATCGTGACTATAAGAGCGAGATAAGGTATGAGGGAGAACGTAACCTAATCTTATATAATGTATATATCATTGATTACGACAAATATTTATCTGATTATGCCGTTTATGGTCTTCTTGCAGTTTGTTTTGAAACATTCTAACGTACAACGTCCAAGATATCATATGAAAACCGTGAATTTAAATTTTAACCCTTCATTGCATGATTTTAGATTCTGAACGGAGTGATGGAATCTATTGGTTTTAAAATGATGTGTGTTTTTTTTTTTTTTTTTATTTTTTTTTTTCTGTGTCTGTCGACACGATTTGGGGCAGTAAAAATGCTTCGATTTGCTTATGTAGTAACTTTTCTGAAAGGAAAGTGAATCTAGTTGGTACTTTGGGAGGTCAAAAGTAAAAAATTTTCAACATTTTTTAAATGCGACGGGAAAACCCTAAAAAAATAAGGGAAAAACGGGAGTTTTTACGCAAAACCAGTTTTCGACAAAATCGAATTTTAGATTCTGAACGGAGTGAAGAATGTATTGATTTTACAATGATGTGTGTGTTTTTTTTTTTGTGTCTGTCGACACGATTTGGGGCAGTAAAAATGCTTAGATTGCCTTATGTAGCAACTTTTCTGAAAGAAAAGTGAATCTATTTGGTACTTTGGGGGGTCAAAAGTAAAAAATTTTCAATATTTTTTAAATGCGACGGGAAAAACTATAAAAAAATTTGGGAAAAACGGGAGTTTTTACGCAAAACCAGTTTTCGACATAATCAAATTTTTTATTTTGCTATAACTCAAAAACTAACCGATGTAAATACTTGAAATTTTCACCAAATGTTTAGATTAGCGTTCTCTATACACCATTCAATTTTCAAAGTATTTTGACTTTTATTAAGCTATTTATAGACAATTGAAATTTTCAATTTTTTTAAGTATTTTTTTTTTAAATAACGATAAAATTTTTTTGGTTGCCCAGAAAATCTTGAAAATTTAATACAAGGTTTCTTATAAGTTGTTCCCTAACTGATAAAAAAAAAATCTAAAATCGTAAGTCACAACTTTTTTTTATAAGTGCTCAAAGTTCCAATTTATACGAAATATGTAAAAATCACGATAATTTGCAAGTTATTTTGTAGATAAAAATTCATAAAATTTTTTCTGTTCATACTTAAGGTTAAAAATTTTAACACTAGGTTATCTATAAGCTACTCTTCAAAAATCTTTAAAAAAATTTCTACCGGACTTAGAGGAAAAAATTTAAAGAAAATTTAATAGAGGATTCCACAGATGTAGTTCTTAATGTCATTCAAAAATTATTAAAATCCATAGGCACAATTTTTTTTTATAAGCGTTTGAACAGCGAATATTGACATAAAATTACTTATAAAATATAATATAATGTATAATATTCTAGACTTACAAATGATATCGGTTTTTTTAAAATGCTCTAACTCAAAAACGAAAAATCGCAACAACTTGAAATTTTCACCAAATCTTTATATTGACGTTCTCTATACATGGGTACTATTTATAGACAATTTTAATTTTCGATTTTTCTAAATTTTTCGTTTCAAAATAAAATATACTTATTACAATATTTATAAATAACATTGTATTATATTCTAGACAAACATATCATCTCCGTTCAGAATCGTTTTTCGTATACAATGATACCTATCATTGAATTCAAATTTAACAAATTCATTATAATGACCTATCCTATGAAAAGTCGCACTTCACTGTCATAATAGTATTACTATGTGTTTTAATAAAATTTATAAGTAAAATATGATGGCAGTTGAACGTTATATATTTTAAAATTTTATTTCGACATTTATCGAATAAAATATTTATAAATTCAAAAGGAGTGTCTGGATACTCAAAACACCTCCCTTGTTGGCGTAACTAACCCTACAATATAACTAGTATAATATAACTGAATATATTAATATTCATAGAATATTGTTGAATTAATGTATTGTACATGTTTGTACATATTATGTATTACAAACATTATTATGATTGTTAATTGTGTTTAATCAAATTATAAACGGCGTTATATATATTAAGTAGCTATACGGCTATTTTATAACTGTTGAGGTACTCATATGCAATTTTAGCTACAAAATAAGTTCCAAAAAATAAACATTATAAATTATAATAACTTCCAGGGTACAAAATAAACATAGGTAATAAGTTAAATGTGATAAACAAAAAACCTTCGTCTCGATAAGATAAAGAGTAGTATATTTGTATTATCAATATTTATAATTATAGTAATTAGTGTGACAATAATTTATGTACTAGTATACAATGTAATATATAGAACTAGTTTGTAAAACGCTGAATTTTAAATTATAATCTGTAATATCAATAAGCAATATAAGTTATATATACATTAAATTAAACAAACAATAGAACACCTTGAAAGCTTGAACTAAGTAAAAAGTGTTTTATTATATTCTTAACATCTTCGGGTGTTTATTAAACTTCTTGTATTTAACATATCACTATGGCTCATAAAAATACTTCTTTCATGTACTTACATATTTATACATCATGAATGATATTAGTTTTGCTTTATTATTTAAAGTTATAAACTAATACCTATATGAATATACTAACTACTGACCACTAAATACATAAGTATCTTGTACAGCCATACAGATGAAATCTCAGTTGTTATTTGTTATTAGCAGGGCTCAGAAATTATAGCACTAAAAATTGAAAATATGGAAAATAAAATTTAAAAAAAATTTTTTTGAACATGAAATTTAAGATATATTTATTTTTATAGATTTTTTTTAAACATGAAGTAGGTATTCGATGTTTTTAATTTTACGGTTTTTTTTTATTTTTAATATAATATGGTGGTAGGTCTAGAAGACCTATGTACTAGTTGAGAGTATGTACAACAGTTCACGATCAATCAAACACGCGACACATAAAATAACCGTATTCAGTCGTTAGTACATAATTAATATGCCAGCACGATAATGCATAGTTTACACGATGTACAGTACTTGTCACCAGTACCGGATCTAGGGGGGGGCAATCCGGGGCACGTGCTCCGGGCGCTAACCATAGAGGGGCGCAAATTTCAAAAAATATTTGTATAAAAATATAAATACATTCATAAACCAACTAAATAAAAATTTACTCATTCATTTTCAAAGCATATTTTTGTATTATACTTATATTTTCTTCAATACAAATTAAATGCTTTATTGCTAGATTATGACTATACATGCATTTACAAAATAAATAAAATAAAATAAATAAATTTCTGTGTGCTATGCAAATTGTTTTTAAATTTAACTGAGAAAAACGTGTCGAAATTAGCTTTGGATGGATTTAGTTGTCACTCGTACTACTACTTGTCACTTGTACTAATCATCTAGCGTTCACACGCACAACTGATTTTTGCATAGTATTAGTAAATAATAAAAAAGTGATAACATAAAAATATAATTTATTGTAGTGAATATTATTAATTAAATACGTAATATAGTCACCAGACACTACGTACTAAATTAAATAGACTGTCGTAGTATTATAAAACAAAGTATAAAATATTATTCAAACATAATATCAGCTTTAATAGATGAACTGGAAATCTAATTAAGTCAAAAATAAAAACGAATATGGACGAGAAAATGGCTCCTTCGAAGAGATACACATGGTAATTCGGTTGGATTATTAAGAGAACTTGCAATAGAAGATTGATCAGAGTATAAAAGTCTTATGAAGATAAAACCAGATCAGTCCAAATGCATTCCACTTTAATGACATTTTAATGAATATAATAATAATTCATATAATTCAATTCATACATTTCAATAATAATTCATATAATAATAAACTGCAGAATGGCACGTGATAAAACAAATATTCTCTTATCACTTCAACTAAGCACTAATACTATCAATACTATCACCACAGAATAGATTAAATTTAGTCTATTTTTTGGTATCACCAAGCGATACACGATGAGTGACAAATGTGTTATATTCATTATCGCTTCGCTTTAGCGAAGTATAACATAAAATACAAAAATATTTTACCATTTACCAAAATGCCACCAACTAAAGTAGTTCAGCTGGCAATGTTATTAGAAAATCCAATGCTACATAGATATTATTTAAATAAAAAAAAGAAACGTTAAGCAATTCATAAGATGAACCAGTGTCATGGTACTTGTGGTGAATTCCATTATGTCTATAAAGATTTACGTCAACACCTTGATCGTTTTTTAATGTGGACAACAGTTGAACATTTTGTTCAGATATTACCTATACCTAATACTTCAAAGAATTTTTTTTATTTTATAATAACTTATACTAAATTATGTTAAACTGTATTGCATTATGCACTCCATACGTAAATGTATTATATATTCACCATTTATTAAAATAGTAAGAAATTATTAAAAAAATATCTGATGTATAATATCATATATTATAGTATCTACTATTAGATTTCATTAAAAAATCATGTGAAAATATAAATGATAAATATATATTAATATGAAAAATATCACACTAATATCGCTTAGGAATGACAAAATAATAAACATGTTTAATACCAATCGTGTCGCTCGGGTATCGCTCGCCATAATCACGTTCAATATAAACACCTCAATATTAAACTGTGTTTTTAATATTTCACGTATCGCTCGTCACCTGTCGCTGTCGCTTATCACTTGCTAATGTGAATCCGGCTTAAGGCCGTTTATTTAGGATGCGTACCATCTTAAAATAAAACAATTTTTTTTCGTTCATATGATCGTAGGCGGCTGCTTGATAGTTAATTTAGTTTTTCAACAATATATATTTATTTCTTTTAATATCTAAAAGTATGCCCATAAACAGCATTTATAACTGCAAAAATAGCTCCTTTAATACATATTTATGTGAAAATATTCCCTATAATAGCACTAAAGACCTTAAATTAACAAAAAAGCAGTAAAAACCGTATACCTATATGCAACAAAAAAAAAAATAGCAAAATAAAATTTCGTATATGACATCAGAGAAGTGTGAAACATATTTATACCTTACTTTTGATGTTCTAGGACGAACCAAGAAAAATATGCATTTGCTAAAACTTCTGAGCCCTGATTATTAGTTAAGATTTACAGAGATATTAAAATAAAGTGGTTAATTGAGTTTTTATTGTTAAATATAATTAAGAAAGCATTCATGAATTACTGCAGTAATAATTATACATATTCGAAAATTATATAATATTGAAAAAAGTAGTTAGGCACTAGTTAACTGTAGAGTATGTAGAGAAGAACTCCTCGAAAAAGTGGACCGAATTACTACATTAAGAATAGTACTTGTAGTCATATCTAATAGATAATTCTTAATTTTAAATTAAAATATTTGAAAGCACAAACAATTATATTATGCACATTAGGAGAAACCGGCAAGAACATTCGTTGTTCAATTTGTTGAATGTTACATTTTTATGGCTGTGTTACCTTTTGCTGTAGGATACTATTATAGATTATTATTCTTCGCAATCGAATTGAGTGACGCTACGTTTTGGTGTGTCATTTCGCGTGAATAATTAAACATAAATATTAACAATTACGCATTTAGTAATTATTTTAGAAAATTAAACTTTATTTTTGACATTAGCTATATGATTACTACTACTATTCAAATGTATAACTATTAAAATGTTGCACTTCAATATTCAATAAACTATCCTTAGTAAAAATACCTTTTAAGTACTTAATTCTGTTCTTAAATCTTAATTCAGTTTAGTCAAAATTCGAATCTTATTCAAATAAATTAATGAATTATCGTTTTTAATTTATTTCTTATTTAATAGTGAATATTGAGTAGTTATAAAAAAATTAAAAACTATTGGGTATAATATAGCTCACCATGTATATACATATAATTCATCTTAGTGAAATACGATAGAGCACGTCTTTATCGACATGCTTTGTACGATTCAATTTATACATTTCTTATTTTTTTATTTTTAATCAACATAAAATAATTACTTACGCAATCATTATTAGGTTATTAAGTTATTTTAGTAAATTTTCTTAATTACTGTGTACAGTTATACATGATCTTCATTTCCAATTGGAATTGCTTTTCGAATCCTATATGGCCTATCGTTGCTGTATTTTTTTTTACAGTTTTATATCTAATTCCTTATGGCTATAATAGCTAACATGAAAATAGGGTGATAGATACTAAGTAAAATATGTTTCAACCTTTTGTATATCTAACACTGGTATCTTGTATAAAACTATAATAGTAAAGAATATATAGATAATTAATCGTAATAAATCGTATATATTTTATACATATGTATCTACATGGATTGTATGATACTTACATGTAAACTATTATTATGCAATCATCATTGAAATAATTTTAATACATTAATGTTTTGATAATTCATGTACTAATATAGAGTATAATAACGTAATTACATAAATATATCTACAATAACCAAGATGAACAAAGAATAGTATGTTATATTTTTTAACACTAAAGCTAATTTATACTTGTAAATCGACAATTACGATAATTAGCAGTCGATTTTAGTTAGAGTTATAGTTTACCAACACAACTTACACAACGTTTACCAATGTCTTGAAGAAAACGCTTACAAATATGGTTGTAAGTGGGAACAGACAACAATGAGGTATTTACCAAGAATGTGGTTCGGGTTATCCACCTAAACCTAAACAAGGAGTCAATAAATAATGTGTCTTAAATAATTTAATGATATAATAATAATAATATATATTTATATAAATATTTAATGATTTGTATTATTTGTTTTAAATAATGAGTATAACATGTTTTGATTTACTAGAAAAAAATAATATTTTATACAAATACATTCATAATAATATAAATAGATAAGAAATAATATTTACAATTCTTACTTCAGTTAAAAAACTAAGAGAATAATTTGTAAATATTCAAAACATAAAATGTTGTTGGTTGAATAAGAAAACCTAGGGAATCTATAATAACATTTATATTCTTTACATTAAACACTAGTAATAATACCTAAATTAATTGATCCAATAGTTATTTTGTAAACAATGGTAATATTTATTAGTATATAGATTTTTTTTTTTTAAAACATTATTAAAACATTGTTTTTACTCAACTTGAACAAAAACTGATCCACATATCGACTTATAACAGTAGTGTCAATAATAAAATATAATATGATAATTTGTTTCAGACGAGAAACTGATTTTAACATTACTTACTTTAACCAAAATACCACTTCATTTAATAATTTGTTAGTATGAAGAACTTTTTATGAACTTAAAACTTATATTAAATTTATTCTGATGATTATGTTTAAAAAGAAAAAAATATACCTATTTTATTTTTCTTGATGTTTTCTTCATGATCTATAATAATGAGAATAAAAGATGTTACGAACTACTGTTCTTAAGAGATAACCTTTTAAATAAATGTAATTTTAAATCACGGAATATATAATAAATAACATTTTTAACTCAGTGAATGAAATTAAGTCTACACCATTATGAATTTTTTCAATAATTATTAAACATTAATATTAAATTGTTTAACACTCATATAATAATAACTAATGATTATTGAATAATACATAAATTAAATATCAATTTTGAAAATTTTCCCTGGAGTATTATTGTATACTTAATATCATATTATTATAGTTAATATGCGCAATTATTAACGACTGGTTACGTTTTAAAAAAACTAGATAATATTTATTATCTTTATTATTTTATGTATTTTATTATTACTATTATAACAATACATACAATTATTCCAATAATTGTCCAATTTGTTTGCTTTATGATTTTCAAATGTGTTATCCTAAAATTTAGGATAATTTTAGAACCTTAAGAGACAAATTTGATGATTAAGTTTTTAAAAAATATCATGCGAGATACTATGCGAGATACATAATTATGACCTAAACGCTCATACATCTAAAATCTACTCAAATACATAAAACAATAATAATTTCGTGCCGGTTTGATACCGTGGTCGAGTGCAAGGTTTTTGAATAATGCCATTAATTATAGTATATATGTAAAATTATTTATTAAAAAATAATTGTTCAATAACTAATGATAATATCTCTAAACCTGCGTTGAGCGCGCCAATTTCGTCACCGGCTGCCGGTAGGCGGGTCTAGAGCAGAGCGGTAGTTGCCTTTACACGACCGCGGTCGTGGTAGGTGTTCCGTTTCATAACCTCATGGTACTACTGTGGGTAGTACAGTCAACAACAGTTGCAGCCGAACAGCTGGTTTTTCAGTTGGAACAGACGATCGTGTTGTTGTTGTGTCTTTTTTTTCTCTTAATCATCATTTTTTTTTCGCCACCACTACTCATGCGCAAGAGACGGCTGAAGTGTTTTAATTTCGTTTAGCTTTTTTTTTTTGTTTTTTCAACGTTGCCGCCGATCTCGACGATCGCGTTTGACCGACTAGCCGACTTCAGTGGTCCCGTCTAGTATCCGTCCGACGTACGTCACCCTTGTTGTGTGTGCTTCGCCCGTTTGCGGTGCTTGTGTGTGCGTGCGCGTGTGTGTGCGTATTTTTATATTAGTGTGCGCGTACGCCGTGTGTACAAGGCACGCGAGTGTGTGTGCGTGTTAGTGCCGATTACTTATCGCTACGCAGCAGTTGAGCAGCAGCAGCAGTAGTAGTAGTAGTAGTAGGAGCAGCGTAAGCAGCAACACTTGTACTATCATTAGCAGCCGCCGTCAAACGGCCGTCCAGGGTGTTCGTTAAACGGTCGTTGTTTCGTTAGCGCGCGAGCCAATCCACCACTACCGTACAGCTTTTCGCCGATTGCATAAACGAAGCTATGATGTTGAAGTCCGAACAGTTGTTGGTCATCGATCCGCCACATGAACTCAAATTCAAAGGTTAGCTAATTATCACTACTACCACCACGCGAGTGTACCGTATTTCGTCCGGTTTCTGGAGAACCAAGGAAGGGTTGGGCTTTTTTTTTTTGAAGAAGAAACTTGACTATCTTTGAACGCCCCGCGTGCACGGATTTTTCGCTTTTGGAAAATGTCAATACTTGCCTCTATCGTTATTACCTCTCTGTCGCCACTGCCATTAAAATTGTCTGGTTTTACACGACCTTAAATGTAACTGTTACATTCTAAAAGATCCCTTAGGCTCTTGGAGTATTACATTCCATCGAAGCATATGTTATTCTTAATACCGATTTATGTCTAACAAATAGCCATACAGGCAGTCAGATATATTTCAGTTGATGAAATGTCTTCAAAAAACTGTTTCATTTTTCAATTGCCACAAGTATAGAAATTATTTACTATTGTTAAATCTTCATATAGGTACAATTTTTTCACATGCTGCATTCGCGTATTGTATATATTTTTATTCTTTGTTATTTTAAAGTTCCAATGTTTGTATTAATTATTGTTGGAAGTTCAATAATCAATTAAATTTATATGTTCTATTTTGTATACATTTCTATATTTTAGCAATAAATTATTTTATTTATTCATATACCTAGATATGATATTAAAACATCTTAAATTAGGCATATAATAATTTAAATAATGTTATCTTACTATTTATTCTAATATAAAGTTCATTTTTTTAATTAATAATTTAATGAATATCTTAAATATTGGTCTCCCTTTACTTAATGTAGATCATATTAAATTTGAAGTATACAGTAATTATACTATAAAATTATGTTAATTTATTTAAGTTAAAATGGCCAAGGTTAAGGTCTTGGTAGTGTATTTGATATCACTAAGTTATACTTTTTATTAAGAGACTAAATACTGAGCTTTACCAACATCAATTACCTGATAAAACTTCTGTTAACCCTGTAATATAATCATGATCCATCAATCTCCATTCTCTAAACTTAGACTAGTAGAACCCTAATTGTTTTTATAATATATATAAACTTAAGCTATATCTGTACTCTAATTACGAACACACTATTGGCCAAACTTCTACAAAATTACCCTGATAACCCCCCAACCCCATCAACCCCTAAACACTACATTTCATTTTAAAATACTATAAAAGTATGCATGAAGGAAGAATTTAATGTTTTTTAGTTACCTGTATGATTCTTAAAATATTAATGAATTATTATATCTATAATAATATTTCACTATGACAAGTGTATAAAAAAGTAACTAACAAATTTAAATGACTAAAAATACTATAATTTTAGAGTTTAAAATATAATTTAACTAATCTTATTTCTTTTTAATATTTCATATTAAACTGCATCATACATGCTGACTGTATAAATAATATTTATTTACTGATTGTACAATTTTAAAATAAAATCCATACAGAATATGAAATAAATCAATGAAAGAACATACCTTATTAACAAGTATGTTATCAAAAATGTAGACTATCAATTATTCATAAAAAAAATCTGTGAAGATAATTGAGAAATTTAATGAAACTATTCAGATTTATATTTTATAAATACATTTTCTCAATATTTCATATTTTCAAGAATCAAAATGTCTTAGTATTAATATACATCAACTAATAAAATAGGTCAGTGTAAAACTATTAATTATAATAGATTAAATTATATTGTTGAAATATTTTTACTATTATTCAATTCTACTATTAAATTGATAAAACTATTATATTATTTGTACCTACTTAATATTTATAACTATGAATGTTATTTCAGATTTGCCCTTGATCATATTCTAATAATTCAATAGTTTTTTAAATTCCTGTATATATCACATAAAAAAAATATTCTGAATTAGAACTAGAACCTAGGTCATTGAGGCAAAAATTGAAAATCAGAAGTTTTTCACTAAGGTTAGGTTAAGAACTTTTACCTAACCTAACCTAATGTAAACAATATTATTAGTATTATTTTAATACCTAGTATTTGTAAAAACAAGGAATACTAATGCACTTAAAATTATTTCCAAAATTGGTAAACATTAATGAATGTCTGAAAAAATATACAATTAATGTGTTAAATTTTTGTTCCATATTTTTTTTATGTTTATTTGACTTTTAAAATAATTTTATGTGGTTAAGTTAGTTCTCAAAATTAATCATCCATAATTATTATTTTTATTATTCATCACTATTAATTTTACTTTATCTTGTAACTAAATAATAATGAAAATAAACAGAATTAAATACTAAATGAAATTGGATTAAATAATGACATAACTTATAGATATCATACACTTAAATACTTTACTTGATATTTTGATTTGCATTAAGTTTATTTACATTTATACTACAAATAATTTTAGTCCAACTACTTATTGTTGAAACCATATTTTATTATATAAAAAAAAATATAATCCTTGCATGTGCAATTACATATTCTTTAGTGAATATTTAAATATTATACTTGCTTAACAAGTATAACCTTGGTAAAAGTTACATTACCTATTACATTGTTCTTTGTGTTTTAGGTCCATTTACTGAACCAGTTCATACTGTAATGACATTAAAGAATCCAAGTGATAAAAAAGTAGCTTTTAAAATAAAAACTACTGCACCTAAACGTTATTGTGTCAGACCAAATAGTGGTGAACTTGTTCCCAAAGAGAAAACTGAAATTTCAGGTACATATCTTAAATTAAATTTTATTAATTTGCATCAAAATTTTAAGTTGACAAATATTTTATGAATTTTTTAAACTTCGTTTGCTTAATTTGTATTATTATATTACTAAGCTTATTTACCATTTTCTAATATTTTAATGAACCTTAAAACGATTGTTTCCCCGAAAATGATTGTACTAACTAGTGTTTTGTTGGTGTGTGTTATGAATTTGTTATCCAGTAATATTGCAACCATTCGACTATGATGCCAATGAAAGAAATAAACACAAGTTTTTAGTACAGACAGTTGTCATTGATCCTGTTGCTGATTATGGGGAAGATGGCAAAACTTTTCAGGTTATTTTTATGTCATAATTGTTTATTTTAACTATTGTATGAATTTATATTATAAATTAGATTTTTTTGTTACATATCATCTTTCTACTCAAAAATATTTTGTTTCTTTTAAAATGTAGTTATATGTTTATAATTAAAAGTCAAATTTACAATTATTTTATTATATTTTAGTGGAGAGATATTGAGGGAAGTAGAATAATGGATTCTAAATTGAAATGTTCTTTTGAAATGCCTTCAGTCGAACAGTTATTAGAATCTAAAAATATTCATGAAGATACTGTAAGTATTTGAATCAATATAATTTGACTCAAAAGTTAACTTTTTTAAATATTACATATTTTTGTATTTGAACAGACTGCTGTATTTGAAACAAATGCTGAAACGGAATTACAAAAAACGGCCACCGAAGTAAAAGAATTACGAGAAGAGGAAAACACACTAAGACAAGAAAATATTAAATTGAAAGTGAGATATTTTTAATTTAACTTAATTATGAATGATAACATTTTTTTAATATTTAATTGTATTAAAAAATTATAGGAAGAACTATTACAGTTGCAACATGAGTTTAAAAACCAACAATCTCAAAAACGTTCTGGTAGTCAGCATTTGGATGTGCAAAACAGAAATGCCAATATAACCTTAATGGTTGGCTTGGCGATAGTTATTGCCTTATTGGGTATTATAGCTGGAAAATATATATTTTAGTAACATAATTTAATTTTACATTGAAAAAGAAACATTTAAATTTTGAAAATAAATATACAATATTAATTTATAAAGCAAAAAGTAAAAAATTGTATTTTCAATTTTAAACGCCAATTTTTTGTGCATAGTCCTATCTGTTTAGTTCTATAAAAAAAAATATATATATATATATATATATTTAATTAAGTTGCCATCTATGATTAATATTATCCTATGCATATTTATGCGCATATAAATTTGGGAATATATAAATAAAAACCTTTCTTAATGCACAGATCTATTAGCTTATAAGCCCATTATGGTTCAGGTGATTAGTTGAAGGTTATTTGGTTATTGTTTTTTCTTAAAGTTATTTTTATTAATTTTTTTTATGAATTTTTTAAATCTGGTAAACCTCTATAAATAACTTACTATATTAGATCACTGTTAATTTCTCTTTCTATCTTTTCTAATGGACTACTATTATACATCAACCAAATTTATTATCTTTTTTCTAAAACTGTTTTATCTGTCAGTTTCAACTGAATGTATTTAATTTTTAATAATATATTATAATCTTATATGTATTAACATAAGATTCTTGTTTATTGTTTTTTTTCTTTTACTCTTATTATTTAAAATATTGCTATAAAAATATATACATATTAAGTACTATGTTATTGGACCAAGTGAAGGTGAAATAAATTATTTGACATCTTATTGAAGAAATGCATAGTAATGTTTAGTGTATCAAATCATATTTTTTTCAAGTATGTATACATATTATAGTAGTTGTATATAGTTTTTAAAACATATGTTAAAACCAACAACTGGGGGAAAAAATGTGTTAGTGAAAACATAACTTTTAAATAATTAAATCAATGTACATATTTGAAAAAAAAAAATCTTTACTACAATTTTCAGTGAAAATAATTAATATAAAGTAAATATTTGTGTAACTATTGTGTCAAAATGGAAGTTATATCTCATTTATATTGTCATATTCATATTTTTCAAATAATAAAAATTAGAAATTATTTCACCACCAATAATGTTTGTTTTTCAAAAGCACTTGGTATTGTATTGATTTGTCATTTTAAGATAATCTTGTAAGTTCTTGGATAATTCTCAAAATATTGTTGAAGAATATAATGTATTTTATTTTATTATCTATTATATAACATTGCATTTTTGTTTTATTTTCAACTAGTATGGTTTTGCTTATATTTATTATTACAGCATATTTCAAATCCCTTATAAGTAAATCTTCTTAACATTTCTTTATTTGTACATTAATAAAATTAAGTATTTTAAATTGTTATAAAAATCCATTTTACATTATTAAAAAAATAAAAATTATGGTCTGTATAACTAAATCAAACGGTTCTGAATGAATGATGATTTATAGTTTATATATATATATATATATATTGGTGTACATCATTTTTTATTTTTAAATAAAAATGTCATAATTTGGGTTCTTTAACGTTTAACAAATTTTTACAAGAATTAATTTTTATTTTATAAAAACTTTTGACAATATGTAGGCAGAGTTTAAAAATTTTAATAAGAAAAATAAAATATATTGACTTAATGTCAATAAAATTATAGTATTAATAATATAAAATAAAATAACATTTTATTTATGAAAATATTTTTTGATTTTAAATTTTAATTGATTGTCACATTTTTCTACTAAATATGTTATTTTTGGGTTACGTAGAGAAGGCTTTGTGCTGGCACTATTCTTTTGTAAAATCTGTTTTATGATAGCATTTTTGAGCCTTTTAAAATGAATAAGAAAAAAATAAATATTTTCTTACAAAAAACTACAAGTTAAACTTTTATTTAAAAGAATGTTTTTTAGTGTTTCTATGTTATATTTAAAATGATTTCCATGTTTACACTTATATGTATGTTGTAGTTCTTAAAGTATATTTACATGCACAAAAACTACTTCAAGGCAGCCTAAATTATGTATTCTTTTTTAAAAATATAGTTTTAAATATGTAAGTATAAAATTGTATGATATGATAATTATTATGAGTATAAATTAATTATCATATTACTTCAGGCATAAATTTACCCATATTTTTGTTCGTAATGAATAAACTATTTAATTTTAATTTTGAAAAATTACTATTTTTCATTAATGATGATTTAAAATTTTAGTATACAATAATGTACTATATTATAATCATATAAATAATAAATATAGATATGAAGATTAAAATAATTAGCAACTAACGTTTAAAATAATGAATATATATATATGAAATAGTGAATATTCGAAAAATTTTAATCATCAATGGTGCCATATTTAATGTTAACAATCTTGAAATTGCTTTGGTGTAAGGATGCTTTGATTAATAGCTATTTTATGTATTTTTTTTTAATCGTTTATTCTCTACTATTAATTCGAGTTGTCAAGACTAATGCTATTTAAAATAACAACTCTTCTATTTAAGAAAACCCTGGATTAACCTAAAATAAAAATAAAAATATATTTACAAATACAGACGGTTAGTTCATATTTGTGAAATTGTTTAAAGATTTATAATTTATTGATAATGTTTATTTATCAGAAAAATTGTAGTTGGACAAGTACAATTAAAACAATAATTCGATCAGTGACTTTTTTTTAACTTATAGATAAATTAGATTTGAAAATTTAATAGTGCCGTCGATTCTTACCATTTAGAAATAGTTTACCTAAATGTTAAATTACGAGAAACGGTTTTCGATGGCTTATTATAATTGGCTTCCGGTGGGTAAATGTAGGAAATGAAATTATAAGCCTGTGGTGCGGCGCGGGTGAAGAACGTTGAGTTGTACACGTAGTATTTTGTTTATTTTTAAACCGACAACATGTATAGACGTATGGTATGCCAGCCCTTATGAAATAATTATTTATAGTTCTTTCTCCGGCAAGTTTTCGACTATAATACATCAAGATCACAGTGGTCCCGCGAGTAGTATAATAAAGTAGAAAAGAAAAAAAAAATGATATTAAAATAAACGTATATCCGCTGTGTTATATTTTTAAACGCGGGAATAATATTAACTTTATCGACTTGTGACTCTATATCGTTTCTGGTAATATCTAAGGGAGCATTGCCACATTAAATTTTTAGAGGGCCCCTTTAGTTAACGCCTATAGAATTCAATACCGTAGCAATCAAATGTTGCGCCCGGGGTGAAACTTCAAAATGCGCCCTTTTAATTTAAAAAATATTACTACCAGATATTAATTTCAACAATCGCTTCAATTAATTAACATTAAAGTTTTTGTGTATAAAATTGACAACACTGACCGGTACAATATTTAACGAAGCAAATTTTTCATCTCTGCGCCCGAGGCGTAGGCGTCTCTCGCCCACGGTTTACACGATTGTTTTTAAACTAAACCGTCGGCAGACTATTGGTCGACTGCTCAATCGGTATCCCCGCATAAGTGTCGATTCATTAGGCGGCCAACGAATTCGATTTGACTGGGGAAGACAATGCGATGTTGTCGTTGAAACGTACCAACTTGGAAAACTTTGTCCGACTATTGGCTGGTCCCCGTAATCGCCGCCAACGAGATTGCTTAGTTGGCTGAAATAACCCAACCGAACTATCGGCATTAGCGGCGCCAGGATATTTTTTTAAGGACGGCCAACAGGCTAACAATTAGGTATAAGGTAGAGCCACAAAAAATGAGATTTCAGCAAAATTAAATAAATAAATAAATAATAATAATAATTATTATAAAATATATATATTTATACACTTTACTATATTTTAAAATGTCAAACGATTTATTGGGACAATCCGTTTCTCTATTGGTGTTGGTTCAAACCGAAAAAAAAAAAAATGTCAAACGATTACAGCACTATGACAAGACTAATTTAAAATAATTCTTCTTATAAAAAATAGCTATATTAATAAGTCTGAATTCAGGCCACTGATGGGGCTATGACCCTATCTAGCCCGTCCCTAGCGCCGCCATTAACTATCGGGTGATAAAGTCTATAATTTGAAGGTTTTCTTAGTGTTTTTAGAACACGTGCGTATGTGTAGTACATTATATGATCACTGAACACGGTAAACACCTGTTAATTGAATTGCTTTTTTTTCATTAAAATGGACGCGGATTTCACAGACAGCGCCGGCGGAAGAGTAGGTTTGAGGGCCCTGTACTTTCATGGGGTTTAATAATTTGTAAGCTTATATTTTTATTTTTCAAAATTAAATAACGAGTGCCCCCTGCCTTATATAAATGTGTACCTATGTTATTTTGACATTTAACTTCAATACTATATTTAATAGGTATTGTAGTATACATAAAACGATTAATTAATAAATAATAACATATTGTTGACGCTTTGATGTATTTTTATTTTATTTAACTCAAACTATTTTCGTAACTTTGTGTTATATTTTTATAACAGATATAATATGTTAATTATATTATATTATATTATAGAAATTATTTCTATAACCACTTCAGATCAATACGTTTATAATTTTTTTTTAATAAAAACTTTTAGATAGCCAAATGGCAAATAGTTAAAAAGTAATAACTTGTTAGAATTTTCACACAAATACCATTAGTTATTAATTGTGAAAAATATTTTTATTCACTGGAATTCACCCAGTAAATATATAGAATAGCATTAATTTATTTAATAATAGTCAGAAATATATTATAAAAAAATATTGAAAACATAGAAATTTTGTACAAACTAATGACTAAATAAATATTTTATATATTAGATAAAAAAAAAAACATGTTAAACTATAAAATTAAAATGTAAAAATAAAGATTCAATAAAGAAAATATTGTTTGCATAATTTAAGTAGGTATGTTTGCGAAAATTATTATGTCTTTAAGGGTCAACAAATGATATCATAATATATCTTGTGCCATTGGTAACCTCAAGTCCCTCGTGGTAATGTGTCAGTCTGCCTGGGTGCATAAGCATCCAACCCACTTTCATTTCAGTAACTTTACACTTATATCTCAAAAAATGGCACCCACCTCCCTGTGAAAAAAAAAATCATCAGTTATTATTGTAAATGATTTAGATTCTTGTTATTAAAACGTTACCTCGTAATCTTTTCCAGGAGAGTTTAAGGCTATGTTGATAGTGTAAGTAGAAGAATCATGGTGAGGCCTCAACGAAGCCTGACCGAAAGGGTTGTATTTTACAACAAAGTTCATCAAAGAACGAGGAGGCTATAAAATAAATATAAAAAACACGAATCATTAATGACTGTTTTGATTATAAATATAAAACATTATATAATTATTTTAATTAAAAAGCACTTAACATACTACAAAAAATTATTACATAGCAAAAAAACAATGATTAAATAATAATTTTTAACTACATAAGAATAAGGATTATATAGCATAATGTAATGAAAACAAAAAATAACGTATTATTCTAAATTTCTTAAAGCTTAATAAATCACTCATACATAATTTATTTTACTGTAATAACTTTCTATTTGAATTTATATTTTTAAATTGCATTCTTATAATTAAATATAAAGATTTTGAGAAATGAATGAAATTATGGGATGGTTAAAATATAAATTTAAATTTTTTTTTAAAACTAAACCAATACGTAGCAAGATAAAAATTATATCAGTTATAAATTTTAATAACTAATTTTACCGAGCATATTTTTATTTATCTGAGTGTATTTAATCATTTTTTTTTCAGATTTTTTGATACATTTTATGCATAAATATTATTATTGTATTAGTTAAAGCAAGCAAAAGTTCAATAAATTATGCTAATAATTCATTAAAATTATATTATTATAAAATAGTTAAAGGTAAAAAGCAGCTTACGCCATCTGAGTAATAACCAAGATATACATGCTCCTGTAATCGCGAAACAAATAGTTCTAAGAACTTTAGCCACACTTTGTGTAAGCCCACTTGTCTCATATGAATATCTCTGGTTGGCACGGCTTCATATCCAGTATCCAATCTGGGGTCCTACAGTTATAGGTTATCATGCGCTACTGTTAATATATTACTCTTACATATCACAATTTATATACATATTATATAAGTTAATTATTTTAAGGCAAGCAGAGAACACACACATGCTGTAATATTGTTTTGATATTGTTTGATTTTCATTCCCACATACGTCATGATTATAACCGATAAAGATATTCTTTTGTAAAGGCTGAACATAAGAGTGAAGAAACTCAAGCCAATGCTTCTCAAGTCCAACTTGATTCATGTGTATGTCTCTGGTAGGAACAGCTTCATAACCAGTTCGAAGGCGCGTGTCCTTCAATTTATTTCATTTTCCTGTCAGATTTCATTATTTCAAAATTATATTTTACTGATAAGTTACTTACATTATTTGTTCCATCAGACCATTGCCCGAAATTTTCCATAATTTCAATGAATTCTTGGCAAAACCGTTCAGTAACAATTGGGAACCAAAATACATCAGGACAAGGCTATTGAATAAAAAAAAATAATAGACTTTAGAGTCTGACACAAGAAAAAATTTAGTTCTAACCCAATGAAATAGATACCTCAGCCGGTTTTTTCTCAGGATTGAAATTCTCAATGTAATCTGGATGAATGTAACGTAATTCCCAATCATATCTGTTATCAAGTAACTGATATACTTCAGGATTCTTAAGAGTAGTATCAAAAGTTTCCGAATCAATTAAATGACCAAAATTATATTGATTGTCAATATACATAAACACTTGCTAAAATAATTAACATACATATTAATTGGAACAGTATAAATCTTATATAAATATACTAAAATACCTTTTCTCTTAATGATTTGCTAAATGCCATATCATAATCCAGATTATCCTCTTTGTAAGATGGCCTAGTATTTTTATTCTCTAAAATTGAACCTTTCATTAGGTAACAACTACCTATGTAAGGTACATTCCAGATACCTCTATAATATTAACAAACATAAATTAATATAATTCTTTGTTCCGATTTTATTTTTTTTAACAAAATTGGTATTACAAAATGCAACAGGGGAATTTAATAGAATTAGCAATTTAAATTTTAAGAGGAAGTTCCCTTTAATTGATTGTAAACCAGGATAGGGTCAGAATTGCATCTAGTATGGCAATATGATGAGCACGCAGTTAGTTTTCCATTGTATTCAGCATAGTAAAGTTGTGCAAAAAATACACTGCATACAAAACAGACATCCAGTCTCATTGAATTTGGATTTATATTAAAGTCAAAAGAAAAAACGACTCAAGTAATAATATTATTTATTAATTTTTATTTTTATAGACTCAATATTTATCTTATAATAATTATACTATGAATAAGATTTTTTGATGATTTTAGGTTGAATGTACAATGGGGCTAAAGAATATAATAATAGGGGTGTTTATTACAACATTACTTTTTACAATTATTAGTGATGTCTATGGTAAACGTGGTCGAGGGAGAAGTAGATCAAAAAGCAGAGTGCAAATCGGATTGCCAATAACAGGCAAATATAGAGACCCAGAATCTGATCAATACTACAACCATAATGATGTAATTCTTAGATGTTAAATAACAAACAAAATAAAATAAAATGAATGGTTTGTTTATTAGAAATAGCTCAAATATTCATAATTTGAATTATTTTAGGGAGCTAAAATACTGATGGCATCACATTTTGATTATGAATATGTACTTGGACATAAAATAGTGTTTGTTTGTGTAGCCAGAGGAAATCCAAGACCTCAGATCACTTGGTTTAAAGATGGAACTGAATTATATTACCATTATAATCACCATGTAAGTAAAATATTTAACATTATATACATGTATATTAATGGTATACATTGTAATTCATTTTTAAGATACTGTAAAATATATTGTATGAAATGTATTAAGAATAATTTAATATTTCTATAGAATAGCTTAATTTTGTAACAAATAGAAATGAAAATGTTAGAGTACTCATAAATTATTACAGAACTAAAATTTTTTTGTTCTATTTAAGGTTCACGAATGGAATATTGCTCATGATAGCATTAAGTCTAAGCTGGAAATTGACCCAGGAACACAAATGGATGCAGGTGTTTATGAGTGTTCAGCTGACAATAAATACAGTATAGATAGAAGAAGTTTCAAGACAGACTTCAGTATAGCATTTGAGTCATAAATAAAAACAAATTTGACAATAAAAATACCACTTATTATTTTATACTTACGTTTTATTATAATTAACAATATCCATGTAGTCAAATGATCGAGCGTAAAATCCATCTTTAGATAAGGCACCCCAAAAATTAGACCATGCTTTAAATGGTCGTGTAAGCATTGGGGCAATAATTTTCCTAAATAAAATATTATTAATTATTAAATGTATAATAGGTACATTACTCATTAAAATACTTACTTGTTATTTTCAATTAATATTTTCAAAGTTTGTGGATTATCTAAATGTACTTCATTCTCTATGTAAAATAGATAGTCACAAGATTTGCTAGTACACAACGAGCTGTAAAATAAAATAACTAATAATACTGTATAATAAATAGCAATATTGAATAAAACACTTGCAATGAAAAATGCCGGGCATGTATGTTTTCCTTGGGAGTTTTGTGAAATACAAATGATGCGTTGTATTGATTACCTACTTCAGATATAAATTTATCTACTTTTTCTTTATGATATTCTACCTAAAAATAAAAAAAAATAATATTTTTGAGTAATGCAAATTAAAATATGAAATATAAAATATTTACTAGCGTAGTAAAAGACAATAATAATCTACTCTTTGGATAGTCAATATGTTTAATTTTTTCTAAAAACTCATCAAAAAATGGAGTTGCTCTATCAATAAATATTGATAACAATACTATTGGATAATTTTCATTCTAAAAACATAAAAATTGACAAATTATAGATATTATTTAATTTGAATAACAATTAATAGATAACAGAACCTTAAGCATTGAAAGATCAATAGTGTTGTCTTTGCATTTAGTACACCCACTATCAGGAGACCACTGGTTTGGTATATAATTTGTATAACTATTTAATGATAGTTTAGCTAATCCATTTCCATGAAGTATAGCAGGATGAGAATTAAATTTGATATTTTCCAATACATATGATTTATTTATTAGTCTCATTTTTACATCATCTGGAAACAAATAAAAATGTTTTAGAGTTCAAAAATACTTTTTCAACTTTAAAAAATAACAAAATCAAAATATAAAATCACAAACATAATATAGTTTAAACAATTGTGTCTACTGCAATTTTACTTACCGGAGGATTACCATCTTAAGTAAAAAAACCGAGACCATCACATAACTATAAACACTCCACACTATTAAAAATTTACACATGTAGACAAGAAATTGGGGATAATAACCTCAATTTTGAATAATTTGCATAACAATTTTCTAAATTTATTGGACTAGATTCAGTCTTTGAAAATAACTTTGTTGAACGTAAATTATGTTTATATTTTTAATGAATGTGAACAATTTTTGGGCAGTCAAATTTATTACCATTTTAAAAATATATGTATAAATAATAAACATTGATTATATATTTAAGTATAGGTTTTAATCAAATAGTAAAATATACCTAATCAATTATTTAAAGGTCCTATTTATACAGAATGCAGATCGGTGATTCATAAATATAAAAAGAAAAAATAATAAATAAATGAACGGACAAATGAACGCTTTCATTTTTTTTTATAGATCTTGAACATGAATTTATTTACTTTAAACAAAATGAACATGAACATAAATGAGTTCCTTTTTTATGCACTGAACATAAATGTATTTTTAAGTGTACCTTCAGAACACTGACTAAATTATATTAATAAAAAGTTTTTATATAATTTATAACCAACAACATAATTATAGCTGACCTTCAGAAAAATAAAGATTTTGAAACAAGCTTGCATAGTTATCCAACTTGATATTAAGCTTTTTGCGGACATCAGTATTTAGGAACAAATTTGTTAAATGCAATTGATCATCATCAAGATCTTTTATTGGCTTTTCTGATAGCAACTTATACAACTGGCTAGCATATCCTATGACACCTGTTTAAATCATTTTTACAGTTAATAATACATTATAAATGTCTGTCATAGTAACTGTTTAGCAACTTAATAAACAAACCTCCAGAATTCAAAAATCTATAGCCATCTAACTCAACAATAGGATAATGATCAGCTAATTTTTTATCAGGCCAACAACTTCTTTCAGTTGAAATTACTATTTGAGCATCAAATGCAGTGAATTTTTTTAGAATTGTACTGCTGTTGGCTAATAATACTACATCATATCTGAAAATGTAATTCAATATTTAATAAATTAGAAAATAAATTATATTAAAATTAATAATATTTTATTACGCATCAGTAAGTAATACTGCTAAATTATCATCATTTTTGTAAGGTTCTAGTGCTTTAAGATATAAATTCAATTTGTAACCACCACCAACACTTTGCATATTTCCTCCTTTCCATGGTTTGTCTAAACCAAGTACCTAAAATAAAAATAAATAAATAAATAAAATATCTACTAATAATAATTTTAAAAGAGCATATGAAAATAAATTTACTTTGGTTTTAAGGCCATTTAAGTTAGCAGAATCGATGAACCTTTTATAGCCATCAGTTTTTTCAGAAGCAACTGTGAGTACGAGCAAGTCTAAAAATTAAAATTAAAAAACAATTGATTTTGAACTTCAGTATATTTTAAGGTTTTCATTAAATAATAAAAATTTAATAATGTTAATATCTACTATTCATGATAATAAAGATAAGAATATAAGATTATAAAATTCATATAATAAATTAATTCTTACGAAATACATTATTAACAAAGTAATATTTTAATTAAGTTATTAATAAGTAAACACATTATGTTCTTTTGTCATATTTGATATTATTAAATTATGGCATAAATAAACCTTACTAAAATTAAATAATTATTATATAGTCCCAACTTAAAAATAGTTTAATGTAAACCATTTAAAATAATCAAATATTTAACTATATTTTTAACAATTTGGTATAATTTTTAAGATAGGCTCAAAAACATATTGAAGTACACTAAGTCCCCTTAGTTACACTGATGATTAAGACCTTTATTAACAATATACTAATATTAAAGATTTAATCATATATTTTGACATAATTATATAATTATTATTTGCTTTAAATTTAATATTTTAATATTTATGAAAAAAAGGTGATATTGATGTCATATAAAACAGGTATTATCCATTAAAATTAAGCTAAAAGTTAAAAGAAAAGATTTAGATATACAAGAACATTTTTTATAAATAATACTAAGGGAAAAAATATAGGTACCTAAATACTATAGACAATATACCTAATATGAAAGCAATATTTAAGATCCAGCATTTTTAAAGAACTATTTGCTTGAATTTCAACTTTTTTTAGATTCATAAGCAAATTATATTAGTATACCACAGTAAGTACCTATGTACTAATTTAATTATTAGATATTCTTTATTTAATTACATAATAGGTACAATCTATAATATAAAATATGTGTCCGATCTATTTTGTACTATGCATTGTAAAAGATAGTGGTTTTCAATTTGGGTGCTAAAACATAAAATAAAAACAATTTACAAAAATTATTTTTGGCTAAGATAATTGTTGTAAGGAGCACAGTGGACCATATTAAAGAAATATTGAAAACCACTAGTATAAATAGTATACACATAAGCTATGAATTGTGTAATTGATAGACAATAACAGTTGAATATTTTATTAAACTAAATAGTATATATATATAGTTTATATAAAATGAAATAATATGATTAGATAAGAAATCCATAAGTAAAATTATCAAAACATTTTTGTTAATACAAGTAATAAAAAACAGAAAATGGCACTTCCAAACAACTCTAGAAAAAGTAACGATAACATTTTAACAGGAAACATGGAATAATGATTAAAAATGGAGATAACCAAAAGAAATATCAAAAATAATTTATAAATATATTTTAATTAAATAGTATAAACTATTTGGTGTATTGTATTATGTTAATTAGATAACTCTTTTATTTCTAATCACATTGATATTTTTAATAATGTTATACGTAGTTAGGTACAAAGCTTAAACTATAAATTAAAAATGTTTTAAGCAACATTTTTAGCAAATTAATAAGTCAATCTAATTTTTTACCTTGAAGGTTTTAAAATATTTTCCAACCCCTCACTTATTAATAAATTACAATGACAAAATGTTAATATTGTATTTTTGAAGAATGTCCTCAATTAAAAAAAAAATAGATTTCTCAATGAATACTTATGGAGAATAGAAATATCACCATTAAAAGAGTGAAATATACATGTATTATTCTAATAGTAAATTTTAGAATTAAGTTTTATCATATTATAATGTAGGTTATACGCTTAAGTAATTTAAATGCAAATTGTAGTAAGTGAACTGTGTTTTTTTAAATTCTTATTAGAACCACAATCAAAAATCGAATGAAATATTATGACGATAATTTTTATTATAATATCATAGTGTATTATTTATTGTATAATACTATTATTATATATTATGTGTAATATATTATTACATATTATGTTATTACTTTTATAAAAATGTGATATTTATTTAACTACATAGATATACTCGGGTAATGCACGTTTGATTTTTATAATTCTAAAAAATATAAGCTACCTATATTTAGATGAACAACAATAATAGACTATGGCATATTATAAGCAAATTATTGTTTAACTTGCAATGTAAACCAGAATTATTGTGTTCTTAAGATATAGCAATATTTAGTAGGAAGATAGATACAGCCATACAAGTATCAGTCATTATTCATTAACTATTTTAATTAATTCATTAATCTGTTTAATTTGATTAATTAATGCAGTAAAACTGTTAACATTCTTATTAATTATGATATAATATGAATACATTATTCAATGAGCAAATGTATGTTTTATTGAAAAATCATACAAGTATAGCCATAGAAGAATTGTATTAGGTATTTAAACATGTTTTTAAGCTGAATTTAAGTAAAAAACAGGTTATTAGTTTATTATAATTATATGAAGTAATGGATTCTTATACTATTGTAGTATCTGGACCAATGTTAAAGATTCTGCAAAGCAATAGATTTATTGAATGATAAGTTAATTTTTTTTATATATTTGATTTATTAATACTTTTTTATTATAAAAATTTAAAGATACGTTTTTCTATTTATTTACAGTTCATTCATTATACCATTGTATGCATGTGAATGTACACTGCTCAATCAATCGATAGACCTATGAACTAAGTTTATAGTTAATATGGGTTTATAACTAGTTAATAGGTTTATGGATCAACTAATTATACCACTAGGAGCTCTATGCCTCAAAAGCATTAATATAATGGATTAATAATTTTAGAACTGATAATGTATTATGTATATGATTTACGTTTACTATTAATTGTCATATCTATTTAATCAAAAATTTACTTAATTCTTGCACATTATTTTATATACTTATTTTTCTTTGTTCTAATCGTTTCTGTCAATAAATATCGGATGTATTTTGGTGAATACTTCAAAGGAGCGGAATTACATTTAAAAAAAAATCATTCAAACCTAAATCTTGATAATTGATGCGCAAGCATTTTACTACTTAATCTTGAGTTTACAAACGAAATGGATAAATAGTACGCGTGTTCTATATACGTTTTCAGGGACATTAGGTATAACGCCTAAGTAATAATGAACTATTTGTTCATGTCAAAAACATACGTTAAGATCATGGACAAATTGGTTGTAAATATCTACACCGACTTGAGCGTCTCTAATCACGAGCAATGGTGAGTTTTTTTTCATATTAGTTTTATCTTAAAACCAAAGCGAGAGTCATCTGAGCCATAAAGCTGCGGATAATTTGGAAATTAATAACTGAAACAAGACTTACTGAGATCGTTTTTGGCGCTCAAGTCTTTCTCGGCGCACGATGACGCCACTAAGAGCGTACAGAAGACAACGGTGGCGCAGCGGAAAATAGTCGAGGTTCTCGTCATCATTTTTGTGTGAAACTCACAAAATATGACTGTATTCGTTCAAAAGTCGGAATGCATGTTTGTTAAACGATTTGCATCGGACTCGGAACACTTGAATTGGCGTTAATTGAATGAATGACACGGGCGGGTGACGAAAAGCACTATACACACAAATACGTAACAACTGTCGAGGAGTCACGAGACGACTGAACATCATTCATTAGTGAGTGATCTTTCGATGATGGAGCATGCGCGACGCGCGTAAACAGAGTTACCGCGCCATCTACCGGCATACGCAACAAATCATAGGTTAAACGGAAACTTCTATACAACGGACAAATCATTTCCGAATCCCAATCAATCATAGGATCATAGTACCCCGGTTAAATCATGTAAGCTCGTGTAGTTTAAACGTTCCCAACAAGTGTAGAATGATCATCCTGCGAAACGAGGTGTTAGGGTATAAAGCAATAACTAACCGAACCAAAACTGTAAATGTCGAAGTTATGTCAAATAATATACCATTGTTGTGATAATGTTACAAATATTTTGGGTGATGACAAAAGTAGTGTGTTTAGTTAAGAGAATGCGTTCTCGTATAACATAAGTAGATTAACACGTATATTTCCAAGTGTTGTGTACCTTACAAAAAATTATAATTTCCACTAATCAATTATTGCACTATTGTTTTGGAACTTCAAAAGTTTTATAAAGAATAAAAGAAGAACAAAAAAATTTAAAAATCGTGTGTAACCGGTAATGCAGAAAAGTTCCTAATATTATAAGGCTCACAATAGTACAAGGAACATAAAATGAGAGTTCACAGATGTAAATGATAACACATAAAATCTGTGACCATAGATATGTATGTTAAACTAAAATAGGTATCTATGCCTGTGACCTGATTGGACTCCAGATGATGCGTAATTTTAATTTTATCCGACCGAAAATAATCATACGCACCACCAACAAGACGTGTATGTTATTTATGCTTCTATTTGTTAATTGTAATTATTATTGAAGTTTATAAAGCATAAAAACAAAAAACTACACTGCAGTTAACTGTTAATATAAAACTAAATAATTGTATACACAAAAATGCGTAATCAGCAATAATTTGTCCGAATTTTCATTAAATTTCACAAAATTTAAAACTTTAAAAAAATAAACTGAAATACGCTTACCGTCAATAAATTGGAAAAGCGAGAATTCGGATTCATCGGACTAATAAAGACGACCTGAAAACCTATTTTAATTCATAAAAAATAATTAACAACACAATATAATGTTTATTAACTGATGATTTTAAAAATAAAATTTAAAAATTTAGTGTACTCGTATTGTAATATGGTTCGTTGCGAAGATCATTTAAAATATTTCAGATAAAGATATCGTATTTCTAAAAATGTGTTCCCGATGTTGGTAATAGCTGACTGGCACATCCTGTGAAAACAAATGTGCCGGCTATTTCAACAAAAAAATTCAATATTTTTTATAGATACATTTTTTTTAAAAAGATTCATTTCAAAATGATTACACAAAAATAATTGTTGAAGACCATGAACATTAATAAAAAAAAAAAAAATGTTTAAATAGTCGTAGGGTATTACTTTTGGTTGTAATTTTATTTGGTTATAAATTCGCCGCACCAAACAATACGAATTGGTGGTGAAATTGAAGCAAAATTATTCAGCCTTAATACAAAATTTTTTAGAATTTCTTCTTGATGCACTTATAGAGAATAAGATAAACCACTGTTTAAAATATCAAGTTCATATGTTTGGTCGCTTTTGAGGTGTAGTGCTTAGTGAATGAATCACTGAGTGGTATTCGAATTTTATATATGTACATGTATTTTATGTAGAGATTCCACGTAGGTGCGCCTCATTATAAAAACATAATGTGGTATCACTTTGTTACAAGTAAAACCTAAAATTGCATTAGCCATGAACTATAATTGAAATATGTTTTTAAAAATATCAATAATTTTTTTTTTTATAACCTTTGTTTTATTTTAAAATAAATAGTTTACCAATAAATAATTAATGAAACGAATTATATTTCAAATCGAAAATTTAACTTTTAAGAATAACTTAGGCTTAAATCTACTAAATAACATACATAATGTTGTATAATTTATACACTAAATGTAATACAATTTTTGATTTATTACATTATACTGACCGAACAGAATTACACGGACAAAATTGAATATAATTAAACGAAAATTAATGTTATTTAAAATCATAATATTGTTACAGAAAATCACTTGTAAAAATATAGAGAACACTGTGTAGCAGTAAGATTTTAATTATACACTAAACTGATGATTAATAAATACAATAGTGGTAGAATGAACTATTATTTTTTTTGAAACCACAATAACTATATTATAGTAGGAGGTGATGATGGAAAGCGTGACAAATAATGATGAAATGTATTAGGCCATTGTCATTGAAGCATGCTATTAGTTTGTTGATATTTTACCAGACATCATTTGATATTGGATTGTAAATGAAAAAAATAGGCACAGCCATGCGTAGAGCCTATGTATAAATAACTTCATCTATTCAAGTAAGTGATTATAATATATGTATTAGGTAATCATATAATTTCACTAAAATAATTTAAAGTTTCTACATTTTAAACCCAAACACGAACGTTCATGTCCCAAGAACTGGTGACCACGGACATTCCACTTGACGACACACACAATGAAGTCACCCTGTTCTCATGTCCGTTCAAAGTACCTGTACAAATAATAATACGCTCGTTTTATAAAATCTTAATTTTATGCATTGAAATATTTTTACGCTACATTTTTAAAATATTTTTATAAGATGTGCATGAACTCATATTAATGTAAATACAGCAATTTTTTAGCACTTTTTATGTAGGACATGTACCTATGCTCAACTAGAACGAATAATACTTTTAGATGCGATGCGAAATATGAATTAATTTCACGTGACATTAATATGACACTTTAAATAAATTATTTTAAACATTTATTGGTACAAAGTTCTCCTCGCTAAAATTTTTAAAAAGAAGAAGACTATTGAAAAATTACATTCTTATAATCCAATATTAAGATAGTAGAATACTCTGTATCCGAATTTTCACGTTGGTTTATTACCTGGAAGTTTAGAATTTATAAAAATATTTAACTGAAAAAAAAATAAAACAAATTTGTAAAATAAATAAGCTCGTTGCTTTGCTTAGAATTTAATTACCTACCACATTACTTGAAGTTATAAGACTTGTGGATGTATGATCCGATTATCTAACACTTTTGGACGCATTTATTCAATCTTTTACATCTTATGAAAGTATGACAACATGAAATAAGCGATTTTAAAATTATGATATTTTATTTTCATTTTTCGAAAAAAAATAATTTTAATTTTTGATTGTATGGATATTATCTATTTGAATTTTGTTCAGTTCTTATTATCAAATTGTATTTTACATTTTTGCACACATACTCCAAAACATCACTAACCGAGTATAATAGATACCTATATAAATAATATACTGCAGATTTACCATTGTGCTGAACTTTCATTGTGTCCCAAACATGCACCGAATTGTCGTCGCTACCGGCCAACAGAAATCTACCGGACAACGATAAGCCGCATGATGTGAAACCCGAAGTGGTATTTGGTGGTTTGTACATGGCAATTTGCTGATCAGACCTAATGTCATACAAGCGAGCAGATTTGTCTTCCGAAGCTGTCGCAAATCCATAGCCACTGTTATGGAACTGTAACACAATAGCGTCCTATCGATATTAGCAAATGTGTTTAATATTTAATCTGGAACAATATCATTAACTATTGATATAGATATATTTAATTTGACGACAAAGAATTAAAGGGTGCATAAGCACTCCTTAGCGTTCCTGTATTTGTACTACTGCTGTAACAGTATAGAAGTACAAAATATTGATTTTTGATTTTTTTTTTTTTTTTAATTATTTTAAACATAGATTACATCTCAGTGTTTTAAAATTTTCTTGACATTTTACTTTTTTTCTTTTAATTAGGTTATCCCATTTACAAAATATTAGTTGATTTTCACTGCAATATCAATAATAATAATGCAACTAACTCTAGTCGCTTATGATAACGTTATAGTTGTATATAGTTATAGCGTTATAGTACATTAGTGCATATTTTTCAAAGCACTCTGTAATAAGCTTTTTACATAAAATTAAAGCTTTCGCTCATCTTAAACATTTCTAAAATGATAACAATGATTTTATTTTCAATATATATATAACAGCCCATTCTAAACATGTCACGGCTTATAGATCGAGAAATACTAAATCCATGGATAATTTGCACACTTGTTTATTTTTAAAAATTATTTTATTTGTCAGTCTGACGTGAATACGTATAATACTATGTAACTAAATTATTATTTTAATTATATCAAGCTGATGACACTAAATTAATTAATCATACAATTATCGACAAATAAAGTCGTAAATGTTATCGTTTAAAAACATTAGAAACTTTTATACAATTTTTAATTATTTGGACTGTACACTTTATTTTAAATAAATGTCTAGTAGCTTGGAAAGTATTCTGCACTCAGAATATGAGCCTATATCTTCCGCTAATTTATTTAAAAATATCAGAAATTATGTAATTTTTTCCGTATTATGTATGAACTGATTCTACAATGTTTGTTTAAGAAATTGTTTTTCTTACCCAAATTAATGCAATTTTATAAAACATATTCAATTTTACACATTTAACATATTACACAATACTAGGAAGTGTGTCGTAATGCACATGGTTTTAGACCTTGTTATATTGACCCTACTAGATATACGGAATATGTGTTAATATTGGTAATTCAAACCCCATATAATTATATAGATAACCTAGGATTCTATTCATAAGACTATAAGCATATGTAGTGAAACCTTCTTGAGACAGAACTAATCAATAATATTAGGACCTGTCAAAAATGGATATTTGATTTTAGTTGTTCAGAAAATATAATATATACTTCCGTTTGCCAAACTGATAAGTGATAAGCCGGATATTGGTTTAAAATAGAACATTCCTTGGGTTCATGCTATTTCATTTTTAACAGTTTTCACTGATATACTAATTAAGTAATAATGAATAATACATAGTAAAAGTATTTAATCAGCACGCAACTTGTTCGGTTTATACTAGATTTTCAACTTTAGGTGAACTCATAATAGATAATTATTTTTAAAACTATAGTATTCATAACTTTAGAAGAACGTACGCAAACAGAATTAACGTCGGCCTCGTGTCCGAAAAACATTTGTTTGCTTTTTAATTCTCTGAGATCCCATATTTTACAAGTCTTGTCAACACTGCCTGTCACGAAAGTACTTTGGTCTGGTGCCAGAGACAATGATACGACATCTCCGCAATGAGCGCTTTCTACTTCATTTGTTTTTTTACCGGCTTCCAAGTCCCACATGCAACTATATGTACAAAAACGAAACGATTAATGTTTTTGCTACTAAGTTTTTAAAAGTAAAAAAATAATCAAACATAATATATTAATTTAAAACTATACATTTCTATACTTATTACTGTCAACGTGTTACATCATTATGTCTTACACAATAATTAAAAAATTAAAAAATAGTTACATTTTCATGTCTCCGGATCCGGTGATTAACGTTTTATCATCGACAAATCGACACGAAGACAAAAAGCCTTCATAGCCCAAAAGTTCACGAACCATTTTAGCCGCTCCGTTGGAATCACGGTTGTTTAAGTCATAAACTGTACACATATTATCCATTCCTCCGCAGGCTATAATAATAATTATGGTATAAATATAAAAACGAAAACATTTTCCTGCTTCAATATTTTTTTAATAGTATACTATAGTCATCAATTTAGAGCTCTGATGTTGATGACTTTCGTTTTTTTTTTTTGTTGTAATATCTTGATTTTTTTGGTTCATTACTATATAAAATTATAATTTAAGGTGATTTTTAATTTTTTCCCAACATTTGAGAAGTGAAAGATAAATCCCGTTTCCTTCCACGTGATAATAGTTGCTGAATTGAACGATTACATTTCTAAAATTTAAATTGTCATTTGAGTCTTCGAAAATACGATTTCTTTAACATTTTTTTTTAATTTATAAATCAGTAGTATAAAATAGGGTGTTCTGGAGCTCCTCCCCCTTAAATTTTACATGTAAAAAGCATAGCTCCTCTGTATAGGCAATACGTAGTACACGCTCCTCCGAAACTTGTATGAATTACTTGATTTAGGCAACCCGCAGTACAGATCCTCTCAAACTTGTATGAATTACTCAATATAGGCAACCTACAACACATATAAACCTAACCTAACCTACACGACATATATTTTATCCCTATCATTACCCTCCCCTATCATAAACCCCCCTCCTTAATTTCTCATTATGAAAATAATAATTATTAAAAAAAAAAAAAAACATTTTTTGTATATTATACTGTTCTGATTGAAACGACTATACAGCACCTATATGGTTTACATTTACTTCTAAGTTCATTGAAAATGTATGCATATATACATAAAGTAGAACCTCGATTATCCGAATCTTCGTTATACGAACCCTCTATTATCCGAACTATAATTAACGTATCCGAACGTTCTGTCATCCGTACATGAAAACTCGTATCCGGCCGGTTTATCGAATTTGGTCTTGAGTGGTTTGAAAAACAGGCCGAATGTTGTCCAACACAATTACTTCTCCTTAAACGTTGCGAGACTTGGCTGCAGAAAAGCGCGTTGCAGCTCATCGTCAAATTAAAATTGATAATTTTGTCAAAAAAAATTTAATACATATGTAAATAAAATAAATGTAATGTATTTCTTATAATGTATGTTAATGTTTCTGATAATATAATGTATGTATGTAATTCTAATAAAATATTAATACACACACACTCCCACGCACATACATATACAAACATACATAGGTACACATACTTTTACTTGTAATACTTACATATATAGATATAAAACACATCAATCATATACACCAATACACTCGACTAAGATACATAACTTGTATACAATATATAATAATTTATATATACATTCATAAGCATTATTCATCAAAACTTTATCACATAAAGAGCGTTACTACAATACATTTAATGTACAGACAACCGATAGCGGTTTTCATTATTACCGATAGATAGCGCTATTCACATTTCATGATTAAAACCATCGATTTTAAGGCATACTCTTTGATTAATAATCATAATGAATACACAAATTAGGTATAAAATATGGATCGTATTACTATTTTGACGTGTATTCTCATAGGAATCCCTTAAAAATATCAATTTATAAAGTACTCGATGACCGATAAACACAAAGTACACAATCAGACTTCTACACTTCACGAATGGAGTATAAACAGGATACATATCACCCGAGTTTTATGATTAGAGTTCTCGCTTTACGGATCATCAAGTTTTTTTCATCACTTTAATTTTGGTTTATTAATTTTCTTAAGTGTTTTATTTGATCGTCAGTGTTTTTATTCAAGTACAGTTCGTAATTCGTATTCACTTTTATTCAGTTTAAAAATGTTCCCGTGTAGTGTATGTTCTAAAACCTTTACATTGATTAAAAATCTACGTAGACACGCCAAGTCGCATGATGTACCTAGAACAGTGTCGTGCAGTATATGCTCAGAAATATTCACACGGAGAGATAACCTCATCAGACATAGCAAGGAAAAACATCGTAAGTATTTAACAATTTAATATATTTGTAAACAAGACGACTAAGTCTAAAACTTGGTTTCATTACACTATCTAAATATAATATTATTTTAAATTATATAACTATTAATATCATTTCCAGGCTCAAATATTGTAATTCAACAAGGACCAACCATAACCAAACGAGAAATTCAAGATTTTTTTAAACCAGCTGAAGACATTTACGATTATAATGGTAAATATCTTATTTATATGTTTATTCACTTCCTATGATATAACAATAATATAAATATATATATATATTATTAAATAATATTATGAACACCCCTCATCTATACGTATTTACTAGTATTATTATTTCATGATATACAAAATAATGTATATATCTAAATAATTTCAAATAAACATAATATGTAATATATATATTTATATATTTATATATATATATATATATAATATATTATTTAAAGTTATAATTAGTGATTACTATTAATATTACATATTTATCTTATTTCAGTTCCTTCGGCTTCAAATCGCAATGATCTCAAACGTACACATGTGGAAAATTCAAACGAAGCAGTAAATGCTAAAAAAACACGTATGAACATCGTCAATACCCGCGGTTTCATTAAGACAGGCACATCGTTCTCAAATAAAATCAGCTGGTATTACATGAAAAATACAGATAATTTGTATAACTACAAAACATTTATAGCATCATCAAAAGAATACTTAATTCAATTACTTAAATCATTATCGGCAAAACAACCAATCAAATTCAACCTGAAACTGGAAGCGACTTACAGCCGACCAAACGTAGAGAATTCAGCCGAGAACCGTGCGTTTAAAACTTCAGCTAAAGAAATTTTTATGGATACGGATATCAACTCAATAGTAGAACAAGCATTCGTAAAATTATTAGCCGAAGAGGATGTTTATACATCTAAAGGAAGTGGTTTTACTTTGGAAACCATAGACGGTTTATTATTAGGCGTATATAATTATACGCCTATGGGTGGTTCGTCTTATATTCCATTACCAAATGACATAAAAAATAAAAAAGCTGTTATCAATCCACAAAACTTAGACCAACAGTGTTTCAAATGGGCAATCATAGCAAGACACGTTTCGGGTAATGCCAAAAATCAAGTGGCTGAAAATTATACTTCACTTGAAGAAAAATACAATTTCGACGGTTTAACATTCCCAACAACTGTGAGGGGAATAAAAACATTTGAAAACAATAACCCAAAAATATCAGTCAACGTTTATGGATTAAAAAAAGAAAAGAATAATAAACATATTGTTTATCCACTTAAAGTTGTGGATGAAGAAAAATCAAACCATTTTGACTTGCTATTAATCACGGTAGGCGATAAAAGCCATTACACCTACATCTCTAATTTTTCCCGGCTTATTAGAGCACAAAAAACTATGCATAAAGAGAGTGTTGTGTTTTGTAAACGGTGTTTTACAAGTTTTGATAATCAGAAATGCAAATTCAAGTTGAGCGGGGAAGGGGCATTAGAACAGCACAAAAAGATATGTGGTGAACACAAGCCAATTCTTCCTAAGATGCCTGAGCCCGATACAATGTCGGAGTTTAATGCATGGCAAAAAACACAACGACACCCCATAGTAATTTATGCAGACTTCGAGGCACTTCTCGTTAAATGTAACGAGAAAAAAGGAAAAAATACAACTGTAATTCAAAATCATGAGCCTATGAGCTATGGTTTTTTCGTAAAGGCCGATGACCACATACCAAACGAACTCCTTGAAGAATTTGAAATACCAACATCACCAGTTATATAC